>VDFB02060267.1:0-43363 GCA_007258455.2 Sequoia sempervirens | reverse complement strand
TGTGCTAATTTTTTAATGTGGTTTTAAATTTTGAATTCCAAATTGTAATTTTTGATGCCAAACTGCTAAAACTCATAATTCAAATGTTTTTTTGGCTCCAAAACAAAAAGGAGCTATTTATGGGCTAGTTTCTAATTTTTGGGGAGCTTTTTGGGGGAAATAGTGCATACTAAGAAAAGGGAACTTTTAAAATTTTTGTAAGGGAATGTATTGTAGAACTTGAGGATTTGGGAATCCTCTACATGTAAGCATTTCATTATTCCAAATACAATAATATTCTCTCATTTTTGTGTGTGATATTTTGTGTCTCAGGTTAGCACCCTCGTCAAGTGGTATTAGAGCGGATTTTCTTGAGTGTGTGGACAAATCATCAATCGTGAGACAGTTTGCACTAGGACCATGGTTGTGGGTTTGATATATTCAAGATGCCTCCAAGACTAATGTGTGGTAGGCATGATGGTACCAGAGGTGCAAAAAATTTTGGTGGAAGAGATCCATTGGTGGTCGAGGGTTTCAGAAACCTCTAGAGACAATTTGATGTGTTGCAGGAAGAAATGAGAAGAGGGTTAAACTCGAGAAGAAGAGAAGAAATTGAGGATGAACACGAGGTGAAAGATCCAAATGTAGAAGAGGAAGAAGAAGTGATTAATCAAGATCAAATGTGGCTGATAAGGGCCATTTAAAATATCAGGAAATGAACCCGAGTAGAGGTCCCAATTATTTTGGAAGTTTGAACCCAAAAGAGTTGATTGACTGGATCAATGAGCTAGAAGAGTATTTCAAGTAGAAATAAAGGACCCAAATTAGGTTAATTTGGAAAAAATGAAGTTGAAGGGCCATGCAAATATTTTGTGGAAAGAGGTTCATTTGGAGAGGAATTAAAGAGGAAAGGGAAAGATCATCAGATGGGATCGCATGGTGGAGAAACTGAAGAAGCAGTTCATACTAGTGGATTACGAGTTAGATCTATTGAAGAAATTACAAGGGTTGAAGCAAGGAAATAGATCTGTGAAAGAATACACATAATATTTTCACAAGATAATCATTAGAATGGGCCATGGAGAGGCCAACAAGGAGAAGGTAGCCCGTTATCTTAATGGGTTATGGTCGAGCATTCAAGATGAGCTAAGCCTGGTCAAAATGATGACCATTGAGGATGCGTACTAGTTTTCTCTAAGAATTGAAGAGAAGTTGAACAAAAGATTTGATAGCAAGCAAAAAGGACGGGGAGGTCAAAGCAGAAGGGGTAGTGGAAGATCTTCTAGAAGATGAAATGAGGATGAGAAGAAAAATGAAGATGTGGGTACTAGTCAAAGCCAAAATAATGATAACTTCTACTACCCTCATAATCAAAATAGTGTTAACCAAAGAGGTAGAGGATGAGGAAGATCTAGACAAGGACCCATATGAGGTGATTTCAAGGGAACTTGTTTCTAGTGTGGTGAAGAAGCAAATCAAACCTATGAATGTCCATAGCATCAAGGAAGGATAGAAAAAAGGTTGGAAGTTCATCCAAGGGTTGTGCATGTAGATGAGGAGGCTCAATCTAAGCACTCAGATGATACTGAAAGGGGAGAAGCCCTAGTGGTTAGAAGAGCCCTGGTCACTGAAGAGAAGGAGCTAGAACAAATGAAGAATATGTTCCGCACAAGGTGCAAGTGTGAAGAAAATTGTTGTGATGTCATTAATGATAGTGGGAGCACCGATAATCTAGTGTCAAAAGAGATGGTTACGAAGTTGAAGCTAAAGAGGGAAATGCATCCACATTGCTATCAAATTTCCTAGTTACAGAAAGACCACAAAGTTTTGGTCAATGAGCAGTGCCTAGTGAAGTTCAAGATCGGAAGCTATCATGATGAAGTAATCTATGATATCATCCCCATGGATGCATGTCATATGTTATTGGGGAGGACGTGGTAGTACAAAAAATGAGCTATACATGATTTCCATGTAAACACGTATTCCCTTATGAAGGATGGAGTCTTCCATAAGTTGAAACCCCTAAAGGAGGTCGAAGAAAAGGTATGTAGTGGTGCTAGAATTTGTTTTGTTGATGGAAGGAAATTTTTAGAAGGCATGAAACATGAGTGTATGTGTTATGAATTGATTCCTAGAATGGACAAGGAAGATAGTGAAAAGATGCCAGTAGAAGTTTTTGGATTATTGAATGAATTTTAGGATATAGTTTCTAATAACGTACCTAAGGGTTTACCAGGAAGATTAATCATCAGATTGACTTGATCCCTAGAGCCAGTTTTCCAAATAAGGCAGCTCATAGAATGACTACTACAAAAAATGAGTTGAATAGACAAGTTAAGGAGTTGTTGAGAAAGAGTATGATTTGAGAGAGTCCGAGTCCATGTGAAGTACCTACAGTACTAGCTTTGAAGAAGGATGGGGAATGGATGAAGTGTATAGACTCTCGGGCCATAAACAAGATAACAATCAAGTACAAATTTCCCCTGCCAAGGATGGACCTAATGGACTATTTGAGTGGAGCTCAGTACTTCACAAAGATAGATCTAAAGAGTGGATATCACCAAATCTGGATTAAAGAGGGAGATGAATAGAATACCTCCTTCAAGACCAAAAATGGATTGTACGAGTGGTTAGTCATGCCTTTTGGGATAACCAATGCACCAAGTACATTCATGTGGATCATGAATGAGGTATTGAAAGAATTTTTGGGAATTTTTGTTATTGTGTATTTAGATGATATTTTGATTTTTAGTAAGACCTCGCATGAGCATTTAATGCATATTGATAGAGTTTTTGAGAAGTTGAGAGAGGAGAAACTATTGAAAAATTTGAAAAAGTGTAGTTTTGTTAAAAAGGAGTTAGTGTACTTGGGGTTTGTTGTCTCAACGGAGGGCCTGAAAATGGACCCAGAGAAGGTGAAGGCTATTCTGGAATGGCCTATCCCAAGAACTGCCACTTAGGTGAGGTCATTCCATGGTTTGGCCAGTTTTTACAAAATGTTTTGTATACACATAAAATCAATCAAGACATTTAATTAATTAAATACTAGTTATTTAATTAATGTTTCATCTACTTATAATTAAATTCTTAATTTATTTATATAGTTCATATCTTCTAATTCTCCAAATCTAAAATCACATTCCTCTAATTTAATTAAATAAACAAATTTCTATAGTTTGTTTTATTTAATTAATTTTCACTAATCCCAAATTTGGAATTCAAGCACATTTCTACAACTTTTCATGCCACCTCACCATGGTCACATGAAATTAAATAATTTTAATTTTTATATTAGAATTATCTTCAACAAACTTTGAAAACATGGCTTGTTCCTCACACTTTATTCCTTCATCCATCTGGCATGTTGTCTCTGGTCAAGGGAACATCCTTCTTGATTCTCTCCATCTCCACCATTCATCTCTCATGTTCGAATCTGGACCATCGATCACTGCCACATCACAAGATGTTTGGAAAATCCTATAAATACAACCCTTTGCTATATTATTTGGCATCCCAATTTTGAATAGAGCTATCATGTAGGAATAGCTTTGGAGCATTGGAGCATTGGAGCATTTTGGGTTTATAGTTAGCATTGTTTAGCATTTTAACAAGTTCTCATTGTAGCATCATGTTAAATTAGAATCATATTTTGCTTTATAGTTTCATTTTAAATCATGTCTTGCTTTATAGTTTCATTTTAAATTATCATATCAATGGTTATTTGAGCATATGCAGAATCATTTTAGCTTCTTATCACAACATTTGTATCACATAGTTTAGCACCATTATCCATTTGTCAATATCTTCATTATCATAGCATCATGGAATTTATCACATAGTTTCATGTAGGAACTTAGTTTTCTTGCATTTTTGAATAGCATCTCATCTCTCAAGTTGTCATTTTAACAACCATAGTGTACATACAAAATCTAAGATCCAAATGGTTTAATAAATCTTTGAGATTAGAGAATAATGGAACGTTTTTAAAGATTTGTTTTGTTGCAAATAGAGTAGTTCTTTGATTCAAATATTTCATGTAATATGTCTCATTGGTGTTTGTGTTGATTTACTAACTCTCCCACATTTCACACACATAAAATGGTGCCCACCGTGGGGCACAACCCCATTTGTAACAATTTTCTAGAAAATTTCTTGTAAATAGGCTAGAAATGATGTTTTTAGTGCAACTATGATTTCTTTTGACGCATACGACAAATATTTCAATGCATACAATCTTTGTTATGGTGTATATGACAAATATTTTAGAGCATATGGGGTCTATTACAGAGCATACAATATTTATTTTAACACATCCAACAAATGTTTTAGCACATTTAGGGAGTCTTTCAGTGCATTCATCACTTCTTTTAGTGCATTCATTTATTCTTTTAGCACATACATAAGCTCTTTTGGCACATTGAATAGTTCTTTTAGCACATTGGATTGATAGTTTAGCACATTGGATGATTATTTTAGCGCATCTATTTAAATTTGCAATATCTTAAAAATAGGAGAACTAATTGGTGTTTTTTGCTTGTAGGTACTTTTATATGTTGTTCAAAGACAATCTTATCAAACTACTGATGATTGATGCAGGGGTTGGAGTTATTTAAAGCTTGCTTTTGATTAAGATAGACATCTAGCTTAATTAGAAGGTTAAAGAACACCATGTCTTTCGTGCTTGATGAATGGTAGGCATATGCTCTCCCCTTAACTGGGTGACCAAAAATCTAGACTCATTTGTTTTTATTTTTTTATCCATAGAGGGCTTTCCTTGTGGGAACAAGTAATCACCCAAGGGAACGACCCAACTGGTAACACGCTAAAGCCAAGTGACTTCCAACTGGGATATAAATGTGGGTACTTAATGAAATTTCAAGTATCGTGAGGATTGTTCTGACAAGAAGGGAAGCAATGGTCTCTTTCTGAAAGGATGATCCCCCACAAACGGAATGCCTATTTTAGAACCCTTTGTTGTAGCAAGGCCAAAATCCTTTTTCTATTAACTAGCGTTGGAATGGTCATTTTGAAGCTGTCTCACATTTTTGTGGCTTTTAGTAGAGATGAAAAGTATGCCATGAGAGATTCATGGGTATTGATTCTTGGTTGCCCCAAGAAGTGAGTGTCATGGAGGGGAGCCAGTGGGGTCAAGCATCTAATCATCTGCTAAAAGTAGGCATAGCTAGAGTAAAATCCAAGTGGGAATCTAATGAATATTGTCCTACACAGCCTTAAATTGTGCATGTTTGATGTGTTCTACCAATGTATTTTCAAAAAAAAATCAAATAAAACATCACACAATGGAAGTGAAAACCTTGATTCAAAAATCATCCATTTGAGCACTCAAATTCCCATAATTCACAAGCTAGAAATCCAACAAAGTTCATTGGTCAAAATATTCTATCATTGGAAACACTCAAATTTAAAAATTCAAATCCAAACAACCAAATAGAGTCACAGAAACTCTAAATTTTTTTAGAATAGCGCATTTGTCCTTTTTTCTAGCACATCCAGTTAGTTGTATAGGGCATTTGTCAAATCTCTTAGCGCAACCATACACTTTTCTGGCACATCCATTGCTTTTCCAGTGCATCCGAGTCATATTTTAGCACATCTATGCAATATTTCAGCACATCCACCCTCTGTTATAGTGCATGCACTCCATATTTTAGTGCATTGATCCTTTGTTATAGCACATCCACACAATATTATAGCGCATCTAAGCTTTCTTCCAGTACATCCATCCTCTATTTTAGCACATCTGTCAAATCTTTAGCACATCTAGGCTCTATTTTAGCACATTCATTAAGTGAAACTTGAGAGTTGAATTTATCCCCTGTTTCATAGTTTGGACTAGAATTCAAAATCTTTTCCAATCTAGAATTATTCCTCAAAGTCTAAACTTGTTGAAATTGACCTCTACAAGTGGAATTCTCCAATCTAAACGTAGATCTAAACATATCAAAGTTCCTAAATCAATCAAACTTATCACATATTTTCTTATTAAGCCTAGTTTCATCATCAAAATTTATCATCCTTTCATCATGAAATGAAGCTATATAATCAAATCCAACTTAGTCTCATTAATAGAATTTGTCATTATATTTGACTTAGTTGTAATCCTTGGCACTCTTCCAAACAAATATTGATGTTTAGACAAAGTATAACATTTGTATGCTCATCCAAACAAGGTTACAAAAGAAAAAAACTCAAGGAGAAAGAACTTGAAACACAAAAATCAAAACTGCAACCATCGAAACTCAAAACATTGAATCTCAAAATAGTGAAACTAAAAACACCATGGTTGAGGCTGAAGAGAATCCTTTCCATGGAATCCACAACAATGAAGGGGAAGAAATACCTAAGGAAGATATCCAAAATGCTAAACATGATCCCAATTTCCACAAATGCTTAGAAAATATTTTTGAAAGAAATGGGGAAAAATACTTGCTGATGCTAGCTAAACAAGGTGTCAAATTTCTTGATGACTTTGATGTCAACCAATTGAAAGCACCTCCCATGAAGCCTTAAAAAGAAACAAAACAAGTGGTTACACTAACTCACTAAATTAAAATCCTCCAACAAAGTATGAAAAATACAATGGGAAAATAGATCCAATTGATCATGTGAGGGAATTTAGAACCATGAGTCTCAAATTTGCACATGATGAAACTTACTTGATGAGATTATTCCCACATAGCTTAAGTGGACAATGCCTTGAATGGTTTTCCAAACTCACACCACCAATCAAAAACTTTGAAGAGTTGTTCAACAAATTCATCACCCAATATTCTTACAACATCCAACATGATATAACAATGAAAGACCTTTGCAACCTGAAACAAAAAAAGGGTGAGTCCTTCCTCATTTTTCTACAAAAATGGAGAAGGTTGTTTGCA
Source organism: Sequoia sempervirens (assembly GCA_007258455.2). NCBI lineage: Eukaryota > Viridiplantae > Streptophyta > Pinopsida > Cupressales > Cupressaceae > Sequoia > Sequoia sempervirens. Next base: position 36,485 of record VDFB02060267.1, on the reverse strand, counting down.
AGATATTCTCATCCTGTACTTGAAAAAGAAAAGATAGAAATCTTCATCGACAACTTGACTGAAGAGATGAGTTATAGATTGGAATTGCAATGTCCCCCTACATTTGAAAAATTGATTGAAAATTCCATGAAGATTGAAGAAGCTTTGGTCAAAAGAGGAGTTATCAAAATTTATAATGACAACAACTCATCAAAATCCTCCAATAATTACAACAACAATGAAAAATCAAAGTTTTGGAAATGAAATAAGAATGAGGGTAAAAATGATGGCACAGTTGAAAACCAAAATGCAAAACCTATATTCAACTTAACAACAACTTCCACCAAAACTAATTAGAACAACAATCCACCCAACAACCAAAACAATGACCCAAATGTCAACCAAAGAAACAATCAAGGTAATGTTGGATCTAGAACACCATCATATCGAACCTCCTCAAACCGAAGAAGGTTCACACCTTTGGGACAATCATTAGAATCTGCATTAAAGGAGCTTCTCACAACTAAGGTCATAACACTACCAAAAGTAAGAAATTGGGAACCACAAGTTAAAACACCATGGTGGAATGATGCTGATTACTATGAGTTTCATATAAATAAAGGACATAAAACCAATGAATGCATGCAATTGAAGCATTTGATACAAGACTTGATTGACAACAAGACTATATTTGTAGGACTCCAAACAAACAATGATCATGGAGCATTTAAGAACCCTCTACCAAACTATGAAAAAGAGGAGTCCTCATCAGCAAACACAAAAGGAAAAAACATGAATTATGTTTATGAAACCACCATTCTTCACATTGAGATGGTTGATGATCACACCATTGAACATGAACAAAACATTGCTACAACTAAAAATCATCACCATGATATCTTTACTATCTCATATCAAATCAATGACCTTTTGCCAATCAATTCGATCACCAACATCACTGCAAGTGACAATCAAATCAATGTTATCAAAATTAGAGAAGAACAAAAAAATTCACCAATCAATGCAATCACAAGAGGACAAGCCAAGGTAACATTGAAAGGAGCTACCCCTTCCATGTCCAAAATAGCTACTATCACTGCAACTCAATATAACATAGTTGATCAGTTGGAGAAAATACCAACACAAATATCCATCTTAGAATTACTCAAAATCTCACCATTGCGCAAAGAAATCTTAGAACAAGCTCTAGTCACCACCATGGTACCAAACAACTTGGAAGTTTTCCAATTTCAAGCTATGGTGGGACACTTGACCGTGTTGCACTGCTTATCATTTTTTGAACATGATTATGTATCCATCAACCATCCACATAATGCAACCCTCCACATCGAAGTTGTAATCCACAAACATTGTGTCAAACATGTTTTAATAGATGGAGGAGCTAGCCTAAATATCTGTACTCTCAAACTTGTATGTGCACTAGGATATTCTGAAAATGCTATAGATGCCAAGAGAAAAATTACAATCAAATCCTATGATGATGAGGAGAAATCCTCCCAAGGACTAATTGTACTACCCATTCAAGTAGGACCGATTGTGAAAGAAATAATTTTCCAAGTGTTGGATAAAGAGTTGACATACACCATACTCTTGGGACATCCTTGGATACATGAGATGTAGGTAGTACCATCAAAATATCATCAGTGTTTGAAGTTCCCTTTCAATGGGAAAGAAATCACTATCTCAACTGATTCCAACAACCCCTAGCATTGCAACACTCTCAAAACAACACAAGATCCTTTTGTGGCATAAAACAAGGAATCTCTAGTGCCTAGCTCATCAAACAATGAGAGACAACCAAATTCCATGTCGAAGTGGGTTGAGAAAAAGGACTAGTCAAAAGATAAGGGTATCAGAGACTCCACTCCATCAAACCATGAAAGATTACTCAATGCCTTATCAAAACAAGTTGAAAAGATTCAATTGAAAGACAAAGTGGGGGGATACTCATTTGAGAAATCCTTATGTTTATCACAACTTTCATCTTCTCCTAAGTCATATGGACAACCATCAACATCAAAACAACAATCATAACAACCAACCACTATATTTGAAGGAAGATTTGTGAGAGCATGCACCTTAGTGGATGAATTAGATGACAAGGAGGTGTTAAACTAGTTATACAAAGACGAAGAATCTTCGCAAGCATCAACCTCCCATTTACAGACAAAAAAATGGAAAAGGCAAGACAATCCTGGAAAAGATGGGATATGAGGGAAAAAGTCCTACTAGTAAAAGAAAGGAAGGCATCATCAAACCAATACAACCTATCACAATGCAACCCAAAGATAAAACATGACTAGGGTACAAAGAAGAATCCAAAGAAGAAACCAAACAAGTTGTTGAAAGAATCCTTTCATTGAGAGATAGCTCAGAAACATATTCTAATGAACATGAATGGGATTTCCTCTCTGAAGAGTCTTTCCAGGATAAGGAAATTGACATGATTCAAAAGTATACACCAAAATGTATGGAGGGACAAAGCTCGAGTTCTAGACCACTTGAAATTGGATCACAAAATATTGATGACTAAAGTGAAGATGATCATTCTTCAAGTGAGATAGATACTTTGAAAGAGAGTAACATCTTAGATCTCGATATTTCCATAAAAAGCTTTGAAAAAATCACTATCATGACACTTACCCCTATTGACCTTAGTCAATCTAACGATTCCTTTCCATTAGTACATCCTGAGCTGATTGACTGAGACCAAAGCGAGCTACTTGACATTACTACCTTTCCAAATGATGATGCCATCATAAAATTCCTCTACTTTAACAATCCCAAAACATGTTCCATCATTGAATCTCATAATGGAGCCTCAGACAAGGGGAGTGCCAAATCTTCTAGTTGCAAAATGAATACCAAAAATAGATTTAATGGTGAAAACCATTTAATGAAACTATTGGATTGAGAAAAAGTTAAGAAAAAAAGCATATCTCAAGGTTAAAACCTCTCTGAGGCATCGAGAGATGGAAGATTGACACTCTTCCTGAACACTATTAGGAGAGATCTTCAGTGCTAATTGAACCTACTCAGTCTATCAATGTTGGCATGGATGAAATACTGAAGACCCTGCACCTCGCATCATCCATGACAAAAGAGGAAAAACCTAGCTTCACCAAGTTCTTCAAGGAAATGAAAGTAAACTTCACTTGGTCTTATGCTAACATTCCAAGTATAGATCCAAAGCTCATCATGCACCATTCATCACTAACACCTAGAATAAAGCCAATAAAGGAAAATTTGAGAAAAATGAACCCTCATATCACCCTCTTGGTAAAATCTTAATTGAAAAAGCTATTGGATGTGGGATTTATCAGACCTATTGACTATGCTGAGTGGATATCAAACATTGTGCCTATTTCAAAACTAGATAAGAGCATTAGGGTATGCGCAAATTTTAGGGATCTCAACAAGGCTTGCCAAAAAGATGATTTCCCTCTACCTAACATTGACATCATCGTAGACTTGATGATGTGACATGAAATGCTCTCACTTGTGGATGGATTTTATGGTTACAATCAGATAAAGATAGTGCCCAAAGATCAAGACAAGGCAACCTTCACATGTCCATGGGGCACCTTTTGTTGGAATGTAATACATTTTGGGTTGAAAAATGTTGTAGCCACATATCAGAGATCAAACACCATTTTCCATGACATGATAAACACCTTCATGGAAGAATATGTTGATGACCTATTGGAAAAATCATATACTAGAGGACACCTAGAAATTTTAGACAAGATCTTCACTAGACTGGAGAATTTTAATGTGAGACTAAGCTCGAAGAAATGTGTGTTCGGCATGACATCAACCTAAATCTTAGAATACATTGTGTCATCCAAAGGAATTGAGGTGAATCCTGAAAGTAAAAGCCATCATGGACATGCATCCTCCTAAAAACATTGGCCAACTCAAATCTTTGTAAGGAAGATTCCAATCCATTCAGAGGTTCATCACACAATTGGCTGACAAGGCTCATCCCTTAAATCACTTTCTCCACAAGAATGTCACTTTCAAGTGGGATGAGAAGTGTGAAGTGGCTTTCAATAAACTCAAGCAATACCTGATGTTTCCACCCATACTAGTACCACCAACAGAGGGGAAACCATTGTTACTTTACATTGCAACAACAGGGATATCCTTAAGCACTTTACTGACACAAGAAGATTCAGTAAGAAAAGAGAAGGAAATTTCTTATATCAGTAGGACCCTAAACAACTATGAGATTAATTACATCTTTATTGAAAAATATTTCCTGGTGATAGTGTTTGCTACCCAAAAAATAAGACATTACATGCTGACTCACACTATCAAACTCATAGCTAAAATTGATCTATTAAAGTATCTACTCAACAAAGTTTCCCTAACAGGAAGACTAGCCAAGTGGGTCATGATATTGAGCAAAATTTTGACATTGAGTATGTAGATAGAAAAGGAATCAAGGGTCAAGCTATAACATATCAACTAGCTGAAGCACCATTACATGAAAATCATCCAATGAGCATTGAATTTCCAGATGTTGATGTCCTAACGGTATCAACACAACAATGGATGTTGTACTTTGATGGCTCTTATACACAACATGGATTAGGCACTTGAATCTTATTTATCTCAACACAAGGACATACCATTCCCAAGTCATACAGGTTAATGTTTCCATGCACCAGTAACACAGTTGAATATGAGGCATTGATCATTGGAATCAAAGTAGCAGTCAAATGGAATATCACAAAATTGCATGTCTATGGTGATTCACAACTAGTCATTAACCAGGTGAATGATGATTACCAGAAAAAGATGACAAGTTGATGCCCTATAAAAGAATGGTTGATGAACTCAAAATTCACTTTGTGGAGATACAATTTGAGCAAATTCCTAGAGGTGATAACAAAGTCGTTGATGCCATGGCGACCATTGATTCTCTCTTGCAGATACCTAAAAAGTGAGCCTGTTATGAATTCATGGTGGAAAAAATGTTCAACCCATCCTATGACAATCCTGAATCCCAAGTCATCTACAATTTAGCCAATGCTGATGCTTCCATCTATGGTAAAATCTACACTTATCTCAAACACAATACCCTCCCACCCAATTTATCCCAGAACCAAAAATGAAATTTCATCCGACAAGCAGCTTGACACACCTTAAATAACTAATGTTCTTTATTTTCGAGGTCTTGATGGTACTCTCCTTTGGTGTCTAGAATGTAACAAAGCTAAAACCACTTTACATGAGGTCCATGATAGTATTTGTGGCACACATTCAAGTGGCCTAACTTTAGCTAAGAAACTCCTATGTTTGGGGTATTATTGGCCAAATATGGAGAAGGATTCATTTCAATATGTCAAGAGGTGTTAGAAATGTCAAATCCACAACTTGATACATGCACCAACACAAGAGTTGGAACCTTTCACATCAACATGGCCTTTTTTTCAGGGGGGATTGGATCCTATCGGTAAAATACATCCATCTTCATCCAACGGACACAAGTTTATCATCACAACCATGAAGTACTTTATAAAGTGGATTGAAGTTGTTCCCCTAACCACCATCACAGGAAAAAAATCATCATTCATCCTGAATTACATCGTCTATCAGTATGGTGTTCCTCAATCCATTATCATGGACAACGGCAAACCCTTGAAGAATCAAGATGTCCAAGAACTCTGTGAGAGGTTCCATATACAACATTAGTTTTCTACACCATACTATCCCCAAGGAAATGGCCAAGCAGAGGCCTCAAAATAACTATCCTAAAAATCCTGAAGAAAATCATCAATGATGTTGGATGAGATTGGCACATTCAACTGAACCCTGCTTTGTGGGCTTACAAAACTAGTATCCACACCTTGATAGGAGCTACACCCTATTCTTTAGTCTATGGATCAGAGGCCATTCTACCTATTAAGGTTGAACTACCATCACTCCATGTGTCATTAAAGGGGATCCTTATAGATGAGGATTAAAGAGTGTCTAGGTTACAAGAGTTAGAATTGTTGGATGAACGTCATCAACAAGTAGTTAATCACCTAAAGGCCTATCAGCAGAGGATATCTAGAAGCTACAATCACAGAGTAAATCCTAAAAAATTTCAAGTTGGTGACTTAGTCCTAAAAGAAAATCCCTGCAATCAACAAGATCAAGAAAAGAAGGGGAAATTTGAACCAAACTAGCTAGGTCCCTTGGTCCTTGTTTAAGTCTTTGGATCAGAAGCATATCAATTGTCTACACCTAAAGGCGATTTGTTTGATGAACCCCTCAATAGCGTGCATCTCAAGAAATTCTACACCTGAATCATCCAATGCATTAGTAAAAAGTCCCAAAAAAATACAAAAACACTAGAAAATGTCCTAAAAAAATGGTTACCTTGATGAAAACCTAGCAACCAGACATCTTGGTAACAACAAAAAAAAAATTAAAAAATCAAAAATTACAAAAAAAGAGAGTGAAAAATCAAAAAAATCATAAAAATATGAAAAAGTGCAATAAAAACAAGTAGTGAAAATCTGGCAATAGGTTCTATTTGTGATAGGTTAGCTTTTACATCTATTTGAGCATGTCGAACAATTACTTTCACCATTCAATTTTTTCCATCATTCTACCTATCATTAGAAAACTTCATGTACATATCCTGGCATCATGGTCATGTCTCACCCTAGACTAGGGGTAATAAACTTTGAGCTTGAACCAATAGAAAAATAGCAATAGGACAAATGCAAAAAATAAAAAGATCATAGTCCAACCCAATATTCAACATCAATCACCATCAGTAACACATCAACCATCTAAAATCAAACAACCAAATCAATCCAATCAAAACAAACCTCAAATGGATGATGTTCCTTCTGAATCATGGCTTTATCACTGTGGCATGAATGTTCAATTGTTGAACTTTGATTTTTGTCATCATATCTCTGGAGAACCTCGATGATGTATCGCACTAGAGGAGCTAGGAAGGAGTGTGATTTTTCTTTGTTTGTTGCCTGTGAGTTAATCACTATTACTATGCAAATTTTCACAGGACATGATCTACAAAGTATCACTAATGAAAATTTGAATTTTCATAGGCAAATGGTTAACTCTTGTTTGTTTACACAAGCAATACTCAGGTCATTATAGTTTAATTATACTTAGATGCTTGTGTTAACTTGAAATATCAAACATCATGAAAGTAGTACTCAGGTCATCATGGTCTAAAATATGCCATTGATGCTTGTATTCATTTTCAACATTTTAAAGGCTCAATGACGATAAAAATCATGACAAATCAGTTGTTACAATGACAAAATTTGCATATTAGGACTGCATAGTTAAGTTAGGATTGCATCCATGTTAGTTTTCCATCTATCTTTATGGGGTTACCATGGCTGAAACAAATTTCACAATGATGTTATCTCTCTTATCAATGTATTGAGTACACTTGACATTAACCAAAAACACATCATTTTCATATAGTTGCACATCAATTACATCATAATTTGCATACATTAGAAAACATTATCACATCATTCATCCATCCATGCATCACATCATAATATTTACATCAAAAAACACAAAAAATAAGTGCATTTCATCCCACTTGCATGATCCAAATCATTTCATCAATTATTAATGGATTAAGAAATTGGTCTATTAAGAAGATTGAAAGACATATCTAGTAGAGTAAGAACAAAAGCATCTCTATTTTAATAGGGGCATAATTTAACTTGATGCATCACTCAAATTATTTATCCCTTTAATAAAATGGATCTTGGATTCACATAAGATGGTTGAAAGACATGTCCAATATAGTAATATTTCCAAGAAGAAAAAAAGTTGCTGAAAAACATGACTGGTAACAAGGACATAATGTCATTGTTATGAACATCTAAAACCAGTAGTGAAGATGATTTTTTTATTACTCAAATCCGAGACTGACAAAGGAATATTTGGATCATTGCATGCACATCATACAATATTTTCATAATAAAATCCATCTCACATAGCATAAAACATCATCCATTAAGCATATAGAATCATCAATCATGCATTATCATATCATCATTGCATACATTCCATAATCATAACATAAACATCATCATTGCATAAATCATCATAATCATCATGATCAACATCATAAACACATAGAACTATGCACAATCATGTGATCATTTCATACATCATTCATTCATCCATTGCATCATTTATTTGCATTAGAAAATTACAAAAACATAAAATGCATCACATTTCATTGGCACAATAAAATCCATTACATACACATCATTCATAAAGCATCATAGAACCATGACACATTAGTTGCATCATCATTTTCATCCATAGCATATCATATCATCATCATCATATAGAACATCACATAGCATACATAATAGAAATTAAATGCATCCATCATAATCATCATGATCATCATCATATAAACATCATATAGACACATAGATCATAATCATCGCTGCATATGATAACCTCAAAATCATAATGTCAAAGTGTACAAAGATATCAAAAGGTATAGAGAGATACATCAATATCAAAAATGGCAGTAAGGCAATGTGTCTCAAATCATCAAATGTATCAACTGAATAAAGAGGTATACATCATGTCCAAAGTACATTAGAAAATTAGAAATCAGAGCTATGTCATGCTCCCCCCAGATGGTGCTGGCATCACATGACTTGTATTTCCCCCACCTGACAGATTGACACCAAGATCTCTTTTATCTCCTAGAAGGGGCTATGTCACACCTTTGCTAGTGGTCCGAAAATGGGACCTACTAGACTAGAACTATGCAAATCTCTCTTGCCACTTTGAAGGAATTGCCTCATAATATCTCCCTTAGAAAACTCCGCCTCTTGGGAAATGAGACACATCTCCCTAAAATAGTCTATAGCACCAACAACCTTTGTATCCCATTGTAATCTCTTGGGGATACCCTCAACCTACTCCACCCACCATCTCAAAGTATGCCTCTTAGTAGTCAGTGTGGAAATATTCCCTTGCATCTATACCTATGCCTGTCCTTGAGCCTAGACCTGGATAAGCTAGGTCTGTAATTGTTGTGCCTGTTATCTAGCAGCATCCCTCTTGGTCATCAATATTTGAACCTGCCCCTAGGCCTATGCTAGCAAAGCATATACCTGTTGTAGATGACCTTATAGAGTCTTAACTTGTACCTGTAACACAACAATCTGTGTCTACTACTATGGTGAGGGTAGTTGAATCTCCACATGTCACCTCTTATGAGACATGCTCATCTCTCCAACATTAGGATCGAGCCCTCCTCAACCACCATCGCCTCCATTATCACCCCCATCACTCTCATCATCTTCTTCATCCTCACTGCTCTCCTCCTCCTTACTGCCTTCCTCACAACCTGGTGCAAGAGCACCTAGGCTGACCTCCACCTAGTTTGTTCACAATTTTGGCTTGTACTGACCTTAGCCAAATCAGGGATTTTGTTGTGAGTTTGATTTGGACCTTAGAAGGTCTTGCATTTGTGTGTGAAGAGTTAGTCACTAGGACTAAAATCTTCATTAGGTTATCATTAGTGTTAAATTTTGCTTTATTAAGCTTTAGACAGTCTAGGTTAGAATACAATGCATTAAGTGTGTCATAACCACATCTAATTTGTTAGAAGATGCCAAGGAACAGTTAAGAGAGATGTTGATTACTCGAGATCAAGGTGTTAGAGGTCCTATATTTGAGGATCATGACACAATCATGGCATATTGGAAGTGGCAAAGTTGTTGTAAAATTGCATGGTAACATCTTGTTAGGTTGCATGTAGCTATAATGGAGTGGAATCCCTTGAAATCAGGGATATGGAGTGACCAATCTCCCTTGAAACATGGAAAGGGCATCCCAAATAGAGTGATGGCTCATAGAGAGCAAGTAGTTGCATTTGTAAACAAGTTTTTGTGAGTGAAATAGAAGATAGTTTAGCAGAATTTGTTGTATTTTGTGTGTTACCCGTGTGTTTCCAAAAACAGAGATATAGAAGGCACTGTGCATATTGTTTTTACACTGTGTTTTGTGTACATTGGTTAATATAGAGTAAGCTTCATCTTGTATACAGATAGTTTAGTGTAGTTTTGTTGTTTCCAATTCATAGACTAGGATTGTAGTGTGTTAGGTTTCTCTGTTTTGAACAGCAAGGTTTGAAATGACTCCCCCATAGACACTGACCACGGGATTCTCCTGAGCTTGGTGGAATATGGGAGTTGAGTTAGTCCTTTGTAAATATTTAATAGTAGGAAATACAGAGAATGGATCAAAGAGTCTTAATCCCAAACCCTAGGCGAGCAAGGACTGCCCGGTTAGGGAATTGGGAGTGAAAATTAAAGAACTCAGGCAGGGGAAGAGACCACTGTATAGTATTTGTACGGTTTCAGGTGGGGCTAATTAAGATTCACACATGCCAAAAGGATTGAAGTAGCAAACAAGCCAATGGAGGTAGATTTGATTCAAAAACTAGTGAAACCCTAGGTAATAGGCCTATTAGCCCTAATCCTCCTTGAATGTAGGAATCACTTGTACAGTAAAGGCAGAGTTCTGAGACCTAGTGCAAGATTTAAAGGACCAAAAAGGGTACTTGAAAGTAAATTTTTTTTGATGGGTTGCTTGACAAGATTGAGAGAAAAAGTCAGAAAACTGACTGGCAAGGGCTAGTAGGGTTTAGGCCTCACCAAGGCAACTTCAAGAAAACGGGTAGATTGAAGGTTGAACACCAAGCAAGATGGATCCATTTGGATATGGAAAGCATGAAATCAATGTCTCTAGCTCCCCTACAGGTAGTTCTAACAAGTTGATGTAGTTGGCACTTAGACCCTTCTAAGTCCAAGGAAGAGTAAGCAAATTGCAATAAGGTGTTGAATCCTCTAAGGTTAAAGCACAGAGTGGAAACTCTTGGAATATAGTTGTAGCAAGGTTCAGTTGGTGAACTAAGTCAGGACAGAGCCTAGAAGATTGCCAGGTTCTTGGTGGAAGGTAGGGTGAATTCTTCTTGTTGGTCAAGTGCAAGCAAACCTTGGAGGTATCATACACCACTACCCTCCTCCTCCTCATCTCCTCCACCTCTCCTCCATCTACACCCATGACCTACTGCCCTCCCCTCCTACTCTAGCAATGGTACTGGCTCACATAGTTTAGCAACATTATCCATTTGTCAATATCTTCATTACCATAGCATCATGACATTTATCACATAGTTTCATGTAGGAAATTTTTTTTCTTTCATTTTTGAATAGCATCTTGTCTCTCAAGTTGTCATTTTAAAAAGTATAGTACACATACAAAATCTGAGCACCAAATGGTTTAATAAATCCTTGAGATTAGAGAACAATGGAACATTTTTAAGGATTTTTTTTGCTGCAAATAGAGTAGTTCTTTTATTCAAATATTTCATGTAATACATCTCATTGGTGTTTTTGTTGATTTACTAACTCTCCCACATTTCACACATACATGTTCATTAAGAACTTTAGTAGTATTTGTGCACCCCTAATAGAAGTAATGAGAGGGGATAAGAAAGAGTTCAAGTGGAGCATAGGAACAGGAAAGAGATTGACTTGTTGAAGCAAAAGGTGACATAACAACCTATTTTAGCCCTCCCAAATTACAATAAGAGGTTTCAGGTTGATTGTGATGCCAGTGGTTGTGTCGTTACAATAGTGTTAAGCCAAGAAGGTAAGCCCATTGCCTATTTTAGTGAAAAGTTAAATGATGCAAAGAGAAAGTACTATGTATATAATCAAGAATTTTATGCAATAGTTCAAGCATTAAAGAAATGGAGGCATTATTTGTTTTCAAAGAAATTTTTTCTGTATATTGATCATAAAGCATTACAGTAATTGAATAGTCAGGGAAAATTAAATCAAAGGCATATTAAATGGGTAGAATTTTCGTAGAGTTATACCTTTGTTTTAGTAGGAGGTAGACATTGTTGATAGAGATGCAGATTGAAGTGGTTGGGTTTGATGAACTCAAGATATTGTATCCTGAAGATCTTAATTTTGTAGAGGCTTGGAAAGCTCAAAAGGAGCCTATTATAGTTGACAATAAAAAGTGGTTGGATTTCATAATCCAAGATGGCATATTTTTTAAGGGAAGTCAATTGTGTATTTTGAGGAGTTCCATGAGGGAGAACCTAATAAAGGAGAAGCATAGTGGAGGAATGGAAGGATATTTTGGTTAGGATAAGACCATTTCCATTATCAGTGAGCATTATTATTGGCCTTAGTTATCACAAGATGTGAAGAAGTTTTTGCAGAGTTGTGTTGTATGTCAGATGGATAAAGGAGTGATCCAGAATACAAGGTTGTATCAACCCTTACCTGTACTAGGGAGGTCGTGAGAGGATATAAGTATGGACTTTGTTCTTGGTTTTCCAAGGACACAAAGAGGGAATGATTCAATATTTTTGGTAGTTGATAGTGTGTACCTTGGAATTTTACCCTATTCTAATGTGCAAAATAACTAAAAATGCAAATGGAAAAACACTAAGAACACTTCAATGATTAGCCTAAAGAGTGATAAAACAAGGAAAATAAATGAAATAAGATGCAAATCGATTATACCTTCCTTGTTGTTGAAGACTCCTTGGTTGACCCTTGATTTAGATGAATTTGTGTGCTCCTTGGATGGCTTTTGATGTTACTAGATGCAAGATTGATAATGAAAATGACTAAATGGATGGATCAATGGTAGAATATGCTTGAGAATGCAAATTGACATCATAAGGTTGCTCAAAATGAAAGTGTTGAAAATGCCCTTGAGGAGGGGGTATCTATAGAATAATTTGAATTCTCTAGAGAACTCAACGGTTGAGATTCATCCAACAAGGTCAAGATGAAGGGCTATGGTGGGTTGAGAACTCACAAGCCCTCACATCTTGACATGTGGATGGTGAAGTGGCTAAGAGGAGATGAGGTGTAAGTGAGGTGGCCAAAAGGTACATGAGGTGGAGGAAGTACAAGTACTTTGCAAGTACATTGGGAGATGGGAAGAATCTTGGGTGAATAAAAGTGAATTTTAAATTCACAATGATTGGAAGAATCTAGTGGATAAGACAATGTTGCAAAAAGGTGGGAGTTTGTTACATGTGACTTGATGTGACAAGTCAAAGATTCTAGAAGATGCATGGGAAAAAGGGATTCTAGGAGGAATAAAAAGGAATTAAAAATTCCTTGGGGGATAGAGAGAGTTGACGAAGATATTGATTAAGATTAATTAATCAGTAATTAGAAGATAAATGAGGATTAGAAGCCAACTTGCAAAAGTTGGAGGATGTGACACATCCTAATCAAGGATTAGGCATGTGCACATCCCTAATGAAGAAATTAGGAGATGGATTAGGATTAGATGAAAATGATGATGTGAGGAATTAAATAAATGCAATATTTATTTAATTTATTCCATGAAAGGAGGATTAAAGAGAATAAAGCATTTAATTATTAATTAAATACCTTAGGATTTAAAAATTATGCATTAATTAAATAATAGTAATATTACTTCAATTAACTTGGATAAGAGATGTTTAGAGGAAAATGATAAATTTGGATAAATTAAGTGTCCAAATTTGATGTTCATATTTTTCCCTCTTTGATAGTGTATGAAGTAGTAATTTTCAAAGAATATTAAAATATAAAACCTAGAAGAAGATGGTTAGATTTGGAAAGATGCCCCAGTCATCAAAGGATTGATTGGGAAAAAAGATGATGGGGATGAAGATGAGGATGAGGGATTAAGGATGCCCCCTCGAGAGGACATGCAGGTTGAAGAGAACACAGGTGTGCTCTCAAAATAGATGATATGAGGGAGATGATGCGAAGTGATGGACAAGAGAGAAGGGGAAGTGATAGGAGAGGGATGAAGCACAAATGGATTTTAGGACAAAAGGTGATGTTGCCCCAGTCAAGGTACAAGCTAAAATGGGTTGATGATGGATGGAGTGTTGTCAATGAGGGAATGAAGGATCCTGAAACAACATGAGGATAGGGAAGGATACATCCCAAAACACCACTAAAGGATAGGGAAGAATAACTCCCGATAATGATGATGAAAGTGTTGTTGATGAGGGAAGGATACATCCCAAAACAACACCAAAGGGATAGGGAAGGATACTAATGGATGATGATGATGATGGATCAAAGCTGGTAACGAGACTAGGGACAAGACCAAGGATTTGATTAGATGATTTGTGCAAGATTGAATAAATGAGGAGAAGATTGATATGTGATATGGAGAGAAGGATCTTAAGATTTGGTTCGATATCCAAAGATTTGGACTGCAGATGGACTAAAGCTCAAATTAGGGTTTTGGTTAAGCTCATATTGGGATTAAATTAAAGCTCAGATGAGGATTGGATTGAAGACTATAATTATTGAGGGATATGATTGGATTGATTCTACACTGATTTTCGGGGTTTAAAGGACATAAAGTGTATACAATCAGATTTTTCCCAATTTGGTAATTTTCAAAAATTGTTAAATTTTGCCATTTTAGGAAACCTCATGGATATATTTTCGAGAGTCCAATTTTTTTCCAATAAATACACAATATTAAGATAGGATGAATTGCCAACTAACATCCCAAATTTGAGATATGCATTTCGAGTTATGAGTGAAAACAATTTTTCAAAATGCTAGAAAAAACACTAAATTGGGATTTTAAGGGCCTAGATGAAAGTTTGAGGCCTCGAAAGTGTGGCAAAACGGGTTCCATGGGCCTTCTTTGCAACCAATTGGGAATCCACTTGTTATCTCATAATGCAACCACCCATCAAATTTCAACTCAAACGGACACCCGAGTCAAAAGTTATGGCCTTCAGAAGTTTCGGTGTAAAAATCAAAACCTTTGAAAATATGTTTTTTTTTATAAATGTTTAAAATTTCAACACATGGGTTTTGATGGTGAGGGAAAATTAGAAAATGGGTTGGGATTATTTTTTTGAAAAAGATGGTAAAAATGTGAATTTTTGGGAGTCAAAGGCCGACGGGGTAGGGGCGTAGTCGCCTCGCTCCAGGGTGCTGCCGCCTCGGCCTCGGGCACCGCCGCCACAGCCTAGGGAAGAGCTGCCATGGCCACAAGCAGATTCACCCAAGGCAGAGCCACCTCGCAGGCGGGCGGACCAGCTTGGGGCGGAGCCACCTCGACAGAGGGAAAACCCACCCGGGGTGAAGCCGCCTCGACAGTGGGGGGAACTGCCCGAGGCAAAGCTGCCCCAACAGCAGGTGGAACCGCCCAGGGTGGAGCCACCCCTCCTAGAGGGTGGAGCCACCCCGCCAACGGGGAGAGCCGCCCAGCCGGAAGGCAGAGCTGCCCTGGCAGGAGGGAGGAAAAAAAAGAAGAGGGGAAAAGAAAGGGAAGAGATAGGAAAAAAGATGGAGGGATGGGGGGATTGTGAAGAAGGATGAAGGGATGGGGGATACATGCAAGATGATGAAATGGAAAATGAAATGTAATTCTAAATGCAATTTTCCATCTTCGGAGCACTAATTTTTACTATAGCATAAAACACCAAGTGCCAGGGTATGCGGAACCAAGGTGTATTAGTGTCTAATGCATGAAACAAACACAACAAACAAGAAGGCTATCCCAACACCCCAAAGTCACAAAGAAAGACCTTGGTCAGGCCAGGTATTGAGATAACCACAAGCACAAAAGGATGGCCCAACATAACACAAGACCTCGGGTATCTTGGTGGGTACTACGTGGGACAACCAAAAAGACACAATCAAACAAAAGATCAAGATATGCCCCTATGTGGACCAATCAAAACACGCCATAATATGATGGATTATGGTGGCCTTGACAAGTGATGATAGGGAGCTCAAATGATAAACAAAATCCAAAAGCATCAAAAGATCGCAATCAATTTCAAATTTCCTTTGTCATAGGATCAAGAGGATGGATGGGGTTCATGAGGTCTATTAGGAAGGATGCATCCCGTTGAGACCAATGATGATGGATACTAAACCAAAAGATCGATATGATGTAGGATATTCAAAACTGATTGGATTTGTTGATACAAGTGGATCTTGTTTGTTAAGAACCAGCTAGATAAGGGCATAGCTTGACGACACGACACAAGGGAGACAAGACATGAGACTAACACAACCTAAAGACCTAGGGGCTTGGGGGCCGATCAAAAATTAGCCTTGCCTATGTGAAAACGTAGAGCCCTCGTAGTTCGGTAAAAGGCTATCAAATAACCATGGATAAAAGTAGAAAGAGGATGATGAATGATGATGACATATGACAAGGAACAGAGAGACAAAAGCCAAGACTAATGATAGATGATATAGGAGTGGACAGAGAAAGCAGAAAGACTGACGCTAGATGATAGAGGAGTGGATGGACAAAGTAGAATGACCGATGATAGATGATAGAATAGCAAAGTGGACAATGAAGATCGATGATGGAACACCGAGGGTAGATCAAATGATCGACCTTTCCTACGTGAAAGCATAGGGGCAACGTAGTTCGGCAATGTAGTTCGACAAGACCAAAGGAAAACAATGGATAAAGGATGATAAGATGATAGGATAAGTGGATAAAAATATGGGACCAATACGACAAGATAGGATAGACCTATTGGATTGCATAGGATGATGACGATCACATAAAGCTCAGGGATGGGATAGTTATCCAAAGCATTAAAATGACTTGGGAGGATGATATGATAGATAGATGAGTGATGAAAAGTGATAGGGGATTGGAAAGATGTGCAAGAGAAGCAGGGGTGATGACGATGAGATAAATGGCATTGGGTTGCATGGGGGGAGGCCTATAGCTAGATACTGATGACAAGGGATTGTGAGATGGGATGACGATAAAGATGAAAGAATGGATAGAGATACAAGGATGGGGGATGCGAGGGATTGTTTGGATGGATGGGAATATAAGGATTGGGAGATGAAAGGGATGCTAGGATAGATGGATACGAAGATAAGGATGGGGAGATGGAAGGGATGTTGTGATAGATGGATAGGGACAAATGGATTGGGAGATGAAAGGGATGCTAGGATAGATGGATATGAAGATAAGGATGGGGAGATGGAAGGGATGCTATGATAGATGGATAAGGAGATGAAGGGATGTTATGATAGATGACGTCTCCAAGGACTATGTCACAAAGGAAGTAGATGCCCCCACTCTAGATATGTCATATATGAGGAGAAATGAGGGATACAAGACAAGTGGATGGGAAGATAAAGGAGATAACTAGATGAGGATAGGATGGGTGACTAAGGAATATTATAGAGCATGGATGAAGGGAATGTATACCAATAGGTGTCTAAACCATGCATAGATAGGTGCCCCTATTTTGATCACAAGAAGGATGGAGGGATGGGAGATAAATGGGATATGATGGTAGGATGCGGAAGATAGGTGGGATGGGGATTTATGAAGAGGATGGATAAAGGAAGATGGTGCAAAATTGCCATAGTGGATGGAGGGAATGCATATCAGGAAGTTGCCCACAAGTGCAGATGGGGATTTATGCATGACGCATGTTTGCCAGGTTTTCATCATGGTATTTATCCAAGGCATTTGTTTGCCAAGTTTTCACCATTGGATGGATTATTTATTTATTTTATTATTTATTTTATTTTTTTGATTTTTTTTTAAATTAATTAATTAATTAATTTTTTTTTATTTTTGGACTTTTTGGATTTCATGTAGAAGGAGATGGGTAAGGATAAGGAAGTGGATAAGTAGATTTAGAAGACATGTGATAAGGATCAAGGTATTAAGAGCCCATGTTTGAAGTGACTGTTTGATGTTGATACAAAACCTTATTAGGATAAATGGATTATGCATGAGGATGAATTAGAGGGATTTAACGGGGTTGATACATGGGATAATGGATGGGATGCTGGAAAGGGTATGGATAGAATGATGGGGTGGATATGTGATGGGGAGATGTGTTCAGGACCAACATTGGCACATGTGGTGGTGGATGTGAAAAGATAGTAGGATTAAGGGATGGAGAATGTGGGGATAATGGAGGAGATGGAATGGTGAATTTCGGGACATAAGGACCCAAAACAGACTTAGGAGATGAAAGGAGTGTATGATGAGCTTTTGGATTAGTGACTTTGGATGTTCTTACAAATTTTTCATGTGATGGCATTGCATCTTTTTTCTTTGGGATCCACATGGTTTTGATCTTTGCTTTGGTGGGTCTTTGTGGCCTACGGATTTGATGTAGATTTAGATTTTTCTTCTCTTCACCATGTCTTTTGGAGGGGACATGGGGAGCCATAGATTCATGTGGATGTTTGGATTTATGCATTTTTTCTTTAACAACCAAAGTACTTTTATTAGCAATGGGATGGGTGTGAGGAGATGGATGATGTGGAGTGATGGAGTTAGGAGTATGGGTATTATGTGTAGATGGAGGATGTTTAGGTAAGTGCCTTTGTTGATCCTGATTATAGGATATGTGAGAGGGATTTTTATGATGGATGAGATGGATAGGTGTTGGATGGATGAAAGGATGAGATGGAGGGGGTGATCTTGGGATATATGGACCGAAAGCAGTCATAGTGGGTGGAGGGACATAAGAACCCAAGATGGATGGAGGAGATGAAGGGTGGGAGATGGTGGATGGAGGGATGTAAGGACCCAAAATGGATGGAGCAGATGAAGGAGAAATATGGATGGTTGTTTTGAGGTGATACGATAGAGGAGGAGGGAGGGCAGCATATGGTTTGGTGGAGTGATGGGAAGAGCTGACATTTCTTTTGGAAAAGGCTCGTTGAGGACGTCTAGAGGTTGTACCAACATTTTTGGATTGCGAGTCGTGAGTAGTACATCCAGGACCTTGCAGATACAAATGTTCTTTAGCTTGGATGGGCTCTATAATACTTTGCTCATGAAGGCCTAAACCTTTTCCTTGATAGTTCATTCTCTTGAGTATTCGATCTAGGACAAGATTTTTGTTATTCTAGAAGAATGATGCCAGTTCATTATTAGGTGGAAGAGGAGGGTTGGTGTATATGCTTTTTTTTCTTCTATGAGGAGACCACCATGGAGGAATGTGAGAGGACCAAGGGGATATGCAAGTGGTGCGGGGATAGAATTTTTAGGCGATGACGGGGGATCATGAGAAGGAAATGATTGGATAGCAACATCAGGAGAGGGAGTAGGGGCCATGATAGGATCTGGATTTTTGGTAGTAGGCTCATGTGATGGAGATGGAGATGGAGTAGTGGAAGCTTGAATGACAAGGGGATCATGGGATGGAATGGATGGGGGACTATGATCTTGAGGTGGACTAGATAGGATGGTAGGATCTTGATCTAGAGAAGGGGATATGTTGGCACGCTTTGGATTAGGCTCTTGGAATGACTCATCATGTGTGGGAGGCATGATAATGGAGTCTTGTTGGGACTCTTCAAGTGGGGAAGATGGAGGGATGGAAGATTCATGAGGTTCATTAGAATGGGTTTTGGTGCTACTAGGGCTGGGAGGAGTGGATTGGATTTGGGTGGATCTAGGAGTAGAGGGAGTGGATTGGAATTGGGTGTCTTTGATGGATTTGGTGGTTCTTGGAGTAGGAGATGGGGGTTCAATGGATTTAGTGGGTTCAATGGTTTCAATGGTTTGAGTAGTACCAGGGGTGGTAACATCAATAATAGGTGTGGTATGGAGAAGGGTCTCCTCACTAGCGACCGTGGATGATGGATCTAGATGGCATGGTTCCATGACTTCAAGATGTGGAGTTGGGGATGGCTTCTTTGTCATGAGTCCTTGGAGAACTTCTGAAATGAGAGACTTGCATATGGTTGGCTTGGTTGGGATGGTAGAAATGGATGAGGGATTATGGATTTGTGGACTAGGGTTAGATGAAGGAATGGGATTGAATGTAGTACTATGAGTAGATGGGGGATTAGGATTGGATGGAGGACTAGGAGTAGATGGATGAATGGGATTGGATGGAGGAATAGGAGTAGATGGAGGACTAGGATTGGATGGAGGGTTAAGGTAAGGATATTGGAGGGGTGAATTAGGATAGGGGGACATGGACTGTGGATTAGGACAAGAGGATATAGGTGGTATAGTGGAACACAAAGATGTGGGAGATGGATTATAATAAAGGTATTGGGATGATGGATTAGGATGAGGATATGTGGATTTAGGATTAAGGTAAAAGGGTGTGGATGTAGGATTAGTATGGGAAGATTGGGAAAGAGGATTATGATAGGGGGACATGGATGGGGAATTGTAATAGGAGTATTGGGATGGAAAATTAGGATAAGAGGATGTAGATTTTGTATAAGAGGATGATGTAGATGAAGGACATGAAAAATATTGGGATGAAGAAGATACTAGATATCCATTGTCAAAGGTGGCATAAGGAGTGTGATTAGGCATGGATGAAGACATAACGGGATAGCTCATAGGAGTAATTGGATTTTAGAAAGTGGGTGGAGAAAGCTTACTAGATGTGATAGTGTCAAGGGGATCTATGTCGTATACCTCTTGATCGACAAGACTTTCATTATTGTTGTCAACATAATTAGGGTTTCCGTTGACTACTATTGATGGAGGATGAGGATTCATGATGATGACATGATAAATAAAATGGATCAAAGATGATAGACTAAAGCTGAAATTAGGATTTAAGTCAAGCTTAGATCAGGATTGGATTAAAGTTCAGATTAGGATGATTGGATGATGCAATGGGATTGATTTTGATTTTGATGGGATTCGGTAGATGGATGATTGGATCGAGTAGATGGTTTGATGAATTTGATTAAATTAATAGATCAGTTTGATTGGATAGGATCAAATGATTAGATGATGTTGATTGAATAATTATGATTGGATGAACTTGATAGGATTGGTGCACTTGGATTGATTAGATGATTGTATGTACTTGATTAGAGGAATGGATTGGTTTGATTAGATATGAAGAAACAAAAGGTACAACTAGATAGAGCTCAAAAAATTGAGCAAATTTGGTTTTTGGATGAAGTCGATTCGATGTACGATTTGTAAATGATGGCCCGGGGAAGTTAAAGGGGAGTAGCCAGCTTTTTGCTATAAATCAAGGGCATAGCCACCTTTCTACAGTAAATCAGGGGCATGGTCAGCTTTCTATAGTAAATCAAGGGTGTGGTCATCTTTCTGTAGTAAATCAGGGGTGTAGCCACCTTTTTGTAGTAAATCATGGGCACTTCCGCCTTTTTGTGGTAAAATAGAGGGCGCTTCCACCTTTATGCGGTAAAACAGAGGGCGCTTCTGCCTTTTTGTGGTAAAACAGAGGTTGGTTTTGATGGAAATGGCTATGGAAAGGACTCAAAATGATAAAATAAGGCCAATGTATCAAAGATTTCATGGGCTTTTTAGAAGAAAACTTTTCAAGCAAGCACAATCCTATAATTAATGTTAAGGGTATGGCCAAGAAAGGTCTTAATCTAGGATGCACAAGGCTTCTAGGGAGTCCTCGATATACTCTCGGTACATGAGGCACAACCGTGAACACCAGCCCATCACAAGCATGAGTCGGGAACCCTAGCGAGATACTGAAAGGCTCGGACCAACTCTTCACATCTATCTAGGTATCACCCTAGCTTAGATGGTCTGCCAATTATGACATGACTAGATTGGGGTACAACTTTCGTTCTCCCCCCTTTATATGCCCTGCCGGTATGCGTGGTTAGAATCATCCCTTGGGATGATGAAATCCCCAAGCAGGTCCCACTAGAAAGAAGACACTAAACGTTTCCAACTACTCCCCAGGCTCACACGAAGTGCAAGGGGAAAGTGAAAATAAATTAATGCCCCCTGGGATAAAACAATAATAAACAAACACAGCAAGCAATAAAGGTTACTTCCCAGTAATTAGACTATGTTCAAACAAGGATAATTTTTCAAAAATTTGATCAAATACATGGCCCTGCAAGTAAACGTTAGTTATCTTATCATTCATTTTTGGTCGATTACGCCATAATATGCTTCCAAACTGTGTTGTTTTGGGGCGTAGCTGCCTTTCTGTGGTAACATTAGGGGCATTGCTACTTTTTTGCGGTAAAATAGGGGCACTTCGACCTTTCTACGATAAAACAAGGGCACTTCCGCCTTTCTGCGGTAAAACAGAGGGCACTTCCACCTTTCTGCGGTAAACAGAGGGCGCTTCCGCCTTTCTGTGGTAAAACAAGGGAACTTCCACCTTTCTGCAGCAAAACAGGGGTGCTTCCGCCTTTCTACAGCAAAATGTTAGAGGAAAAGAGCCTTTCAAAAATAAAAGGGCGTATCCGCCCCTCTGTAGGAAACTTTATTAGATTTTTGAAAAAGAAAAGTTGTGTGCCCTACTGCAAGAAAGTGTTAGAAAATATCTTCTTAGAAAAATGACGTATATGCCTAACTGCAACAAACTGTTAGAAAAAATCAATTTTTTAGATATAGGGCGTGACCGCCTTTTTACAGCAAACAAGAGGGCGCTTCCACCTTTCTGTGGTAAAACAAAGGGCGCTTCCACCTTTTTGCGGTAAAACAGGAGTGTTTCCACCTTTTTGTAGTAAAACAGAGGGCGCTTCCGCCTTTCTGCAGTAAAATAGAGGGCGCTTCCGCCTTTCTGCGGTAAAACAGAGGGTGCTTCCACCTTTTTGCAGTAAAACAAAGGGCACTTCCACTTTTCTGCGGTAAAACAAAGGGCATTTCTGCCTTTCTGCAGTAAAACAGAGGGTGCTACCACCTTTCTGTGACCTTTTTCTGCAAAATACTTAGCAAAAATGAAGGTTAAATGTAAGAACCCGTTTGTGGGTCCCACCGAGCATGCCAAAAATGTGTACCTTAGAATTTTACCCTATTCTAATGTGCAAAATAACTAAAAATGCAAATGGAAAAACAATAAGAACACTTCAATGATTAGCCTAAAGAGTGATAAAACAAGGAAAATAGATGAAATAAGATGCAAATCGATTATACCTTCCTTGTTGTTGAAGACTCCTTGGTTGGCCCTTGATTTAGATGAATTTGTGTGCTCCTTGAATGGCTTTTGATGTTATTAGATGCAAGATTGATAATGCAAATGACTAAATGGATGGCTAAATGGTAGCAAATGCTTGAGAATGCAAATTGACAGCATAAGGTTGCTCAAAATGAAAGTGTTGAAAATACCCTTGAGGAGGGGGTATTTATAGAAGAATTTGAATTCTCTAGAGAATTCAATGGTTGAGATTCATCCAACAAGGTCAAGATGAAGGGCTATGGTGGGTTGAGAACTCACAAGCCCTCACATCTTGAAATGTGGATGGTGAAGTGGCTAAGAGGAGATGAGGTGTAAGTGAGGTGGCCAAAAGGTACATGAGGTGGAGGAAGTACAAGTACCTTGCAAGTACATTGGGAGATGGGAAGAATCTTGGGTGAATAAAATTGAATTTTAAATTCACAATGATTGGAAGAATCTAGTGGATAAGACAATATTCCCAAAAGGTGGGATTTTGTCACATGTGACTTGATGTGACAAGTCAAAGATTCTAGAATATGCATGGGAAAAGGGGATTCTAGGAGGAATAAAAAGGAATTAAAAATTCCTTGGGGGATGGAGAGAGTTGACCAAGGTACTGATTAAGATTAATTAATCAGTAATTAGAAGATAAATAAGGATTAGAAGACAACTTGCAAAAGTTGGAGGATGTGACACATCCTAATCAAGAATTAGGCATGTGCACATCCCTAATGAAGAAATTAGGAGATGGATTAGGATTAGATGAAAATGACATGTGAGGAATTAAATAAATGTATTATTTATTTAATTTATTTGATGAAAGGAGGATTAAAGAGAATAAAGTATTTAATTATTAATTAAATACCTTAGGGATTTGGCAAAATTAAGGGTATTAAGTAAATAATAGTAATATTACTTAATTAACTTAGATAAGAGGATGTTTAGAGGAAAAGTGATAAATTTGGATAAATTAAGAGTCCAAATTTGGATGTCTACAGATAGGTTTTCAAAGATGGCACATTTCATCCCATTCTAAAAGACCCATGATGCAGTCCACATTGCTGACTTATTCTTTAGAGAGATGGTGAGGCTACATGGTTTGTCAAAGAGTATAGTCTCATATCGTGACACCAAATTTGTTGGATACTTTTGGAGGACCTTGTGGAAGAAGTTGAAAATGGAGTTGAAGTTTAGTTCTCCACACCATCCACAGACTGATGGGAAGACTAAGGTTGTGAGTAGAAGTTTGGGTAACCTACTAAGATGCTTGGTAGGAGATAATCCCAAGAGATGGGACTTGGTCTTACCCTAGGCCAAATTTTCTTAGAACAATTCTGTCAACCAGAGCATGGGAAGATCACCATTCCAAATTGTGTATGAAGGCATTCCCATAGCTACTCCAGAATTGAGGAAAATGGACCAAGAGAAGAAGAAAAGTGTTGAAGCTGAAGACTTTATAGAGAAAATCAAGAATATTTATGAGAATGTAAGAGAGCATATTAACAAGATGAATATGCAGTATAAAGCTAAGGCAGATCAAAAGGGGAGGAATAAGAAATTTCAGATTGGTGATGAAGTGATGGTCCACTTAAGGAAAAATAGGTTTCTAGTGGGAACCTATAACAAATTGAAGATGAAGAAGTTTGCTCCCTATAGGATTTTAAAGAAACATGATTTAGGGAGTGCATATGAGGTGAGTTTGGTAGATGGAATCAATATCTCCTCTGTGTTCAACATTTTAAATTTGACAGAGTATCATGGAGGTGGCATAGAGGAAGTACCAACAATGGAATAGTGTGGCATTCCAACACCTCCTTCAAAGAAGGAGGATATTGAAGCAATCTTGGATAGTCGTGTGGGAAAGAATACAAAAAATAGGAAGTATGAAGAATATCTAGTGAAGCGGAGGGGAAGGCCTATGGAAGATTCATCCTTGTTGTCTAAGATAGAGGTTCACCATTTGGGTTTTCCTCAACCATCTAAGATGTGACGGGGTCACTTCTCAAATTACCCTAGGTGTCTAATGTAGGAGCATCCATTGGTGTAATGGCAATCCTGCATCACCCAAAAATATCTTTACTTTCTTTTAACTTTTGGTAGATATTTTTGCATTTCTAGATACCCTTTTGTCGAATAAGAATTCTCAACTTTTAGAATTTTTTTTCTATTTTTCTGCTCAATTGCTATTTTTAGTAGGTGTGAGTTTGAAGGCATGCTGAGGAAGAAATTTAAAGGAAGCTTCAAGACAGAAAAATAAGCACTTTGGTGAAAGAATTAGGTCAAGACCATTCCTAGTTTGAAAGTTATTCAAATTTTAGTTTCTGCTTTTTTCCTTGAAAAATATTTTGAGTCTAGTTTGAGGCACTAAACAATTTTGTACAAGTCAAGAAATTATTAGAACTGGTGGAGTAGGTATTATCACATTCTTCACTCTAAGGCATTTCCAACGGTTCATCAAATGGAGTTGTGAATCAAAAGTTATGGCTCTCAGGAGTTGGTGCATTTTCAAGAATGTGCTAATTTTTTAATGTGGTTTTAAAATTTGAATTTCAAATTGTAATTTTTGGTGCCAAACTACTAAAACTCATAATTGGAATGTTGTTTTGGCTCCAAAATAAAAAGGAGCTATTTATGGGCTAGTTTCTAATTTTTGGGGAGCTTTTTGGGGGAAATAGTGCATTTTGAGAAAAGGGAACTTCTATAATTTTCTGTAAGGGCATGTATTACAAAACTCAAGGATTTTGGGATCCTCTACATGTAAGCATTTCATTATTCTAAATACAATAATATTCTCTGGTTTTTGTGTGTGATATTTTGTGTCTTAGATTAGCACCCTCGTTAGGTGGTATTAGAGCAGGTTTTCTTAAGTGTGTGGACAGATCACCGATCATGAGACAGTTCGCACCAGGACCATGGTTGTGGGTTTGAGATATTCAAGATACCTCCAAAATTAATGTGTGGTAGGTGTGGTGGTGCCAAAGGTGCCAAAAATGTTGGTAGAATAGATCCATTAGCAATTGAGGGTTTTAGAGCTCTCCAAAGACAAATTGATGCGTTGCCTGAAGAAATGAGAAGAGGGTTAAATCAAAGAAGAGAAGAAAGTGAGGATGAATAAGAGGTGGAAGATATAGATGTAGAAGAGGAAGAAGAAGTGATTGATCAAGATCAAATGCATCTAATAAGGACATTTTGAAGATCCAAAAAAGACCTAGAGTAGAAGTTCCTAGTTATTCTAGAAGTCTAAACTTGGAAGAGTTGATTGATTAGATCAATGAGTTGGAAGAGTATTTTGAGTATGAAGAAATAGAGGACCTAGATCAAGTGAAGTTAGAAAAAACAAAGTTGAAGGGCATGTAAATATTTGGTGAAAAGAGATCCAACTAGAGAAGAATAGAAGAGTAAAAGGAAAGATCATCAGATGGGATCACATGGTGGAGAAACTAAAGAAGCGGTTTATACCAGTGGATTACGACTTAGATCTACTAAAGAAATTGCAAGGGTTGAAGCAAGGAAATAGATCTATGAAAGAATACATAGAATATTTTCACAAGATGATCATCAAAATGGGCCATGTAGAGGCCAACAAGGAGAAGGTAGCTCATTATCTTAATGGGTTACAATCAATCATTGAAGAGGAGCTAAGCCTAGTCAGAATGAGCACCATCAAGGATGCTTACAATTTTCTCTAAGAATTGAAGAGAAGCTAAACAAAAGATTTGACAAGCAAAAAGGACGAGGAGGTCAAAGCAGAAGGGGTGGTAGAAGATCTTTTGGAAGTTGAAATAAGGATGAGAAGAAAAATGAAGATGTTTGTACCACCTGAAGCCAAAATAATGATAACTTCTACCACTCTCATGATCAAAATACTGGTGATCAAAGACGTAGAGGATGAGGAAGATTTGGACAAGGACCTGGAAGAGATGGTTTCAGGAGAACTTGTTTCCAGTGTGGTGAAGAAGGGCATCGAGCCTATGAATGTCCACAACACCAAGGAAGGATAGACAAAAGGATGAAAGGTCATGAAAGGGTTGCACATGTAGATGAGGAGGCTCAATCTAAGTACTTAGATGATGCTGAAAGGGGAGAGGCCCTAGTGGCTAGAAGAGCCCTGGTGAATGAAGAGAAGGAGCTAGAATAGAGGAAGAAACTATTCCACACAAGGTGCAAGTGTGAATACAAATTCTATGATGTCATTATTGATAATGGGGGCACTGATAATCTGGTGTCAGAAGAGATTTTTACGAAGTTGAATCTGAAGAGGGAAATTCATCCACATCCATATCAGATTTCCTAGTTGAAAAAATACTAAAAATTTTTGGTCAATGAGCAGTGCTTGGTGAAGTTCAAGATCAGAAGCTATTGTGATGAGTTACTCTGTGATATCATCCCCATGGATGCATGTGACATGTTATTGGGGAGGTTGTGGTAGTACGACAGAAAAGCTATACATGATGGCCATGCAAACATGTATTCCCTGATGAAGGATGGAGTCTTCCATAAGTTGAAACCCCTAAAGGAGGTTGGAGAAAAGGTATGTAGTAGTGCTAAAAAAAAATTGATGGAAGAAATTTTTTAGAAGGCATGAAGTACGAGCGTATGTGTTATGCATTGATTTTTAGAATGGATAAGGAAGATAGTGAAAAGGTGGCAGTAGAAGTTTCTGGATTATTGAATGAATTTCAAGATGTAGTTTCTGATAATGTACCTGAGGGTTTACCACTAATGAGGAAGATCAATCATTATATTTCCTTGATCCCTAGAGCCAGTTTGCTAAATAAGGCAGCTCATAGAATGACTCCTATAGAAAATGAGGAGTTGAGTAGAACAATTTAGGAGTTGTTGAGAAAGGGTTTGGTTCAAGAGAGTATGAGTCCATGTGCAGTACTTGTAGTACTAGTACTGAAGAAGGATGGGGAATGAAGGATGTGTACAGACTCCTGGGCCATAAACAAGATAACAATAAAGTATAGATTTCCCCTACCAAGGATGGATGACATGATGGATTGTTTGAGTGGAGCTCAGTAGTTCACAAAGTAGATATGAAGAGTGGATATCAATAGATCTAGATTCGAGAGGGAGATGAATGGAAAACTGCCTTCAAGACAAAAGAGGGATTATACAAGTTGTTATTCATGCATTTTGGGCTAACCAATGCACCAAGCACATTCATGCGGCTCATGAATGAGGTACTAAAAGACTTTCTGGGAAGTTTTATTATTGTGTATTTAGATGATATTTTTATTTTCAATAAGGCCTTGGATGAACATTTATTGCATATTCATAGAGTTTTTGAGAATTTGCGAGAGGAGAAACTATTGATAAATTTGAAAAAGTGTAGTTTTTTTGAAAAGGAGTTAGTGTCCTTGGGTTTTGTTATCTCAACAAAGGGCTTGAAAATGGACCCAAAGAAGGTGAAGGATATTCTGGAATGGACTATCCCAAGAACTGCCACTAAGAAGAGGTCATTCCATGGTTTGGCCAATTTTTACAGAATGTTCATTAAGAACTTTAGTACTATTTGTGCACCCCTGACAAAGTAATGAGAAGGGATAAGAAAGCGTTCAAGTGGAGCACAGGAGAAAAAAAGAGTTTTGACTTGTTGAAGTAGAAGGTGACAAAATAGCCTATTTTAGCCCTCCCATATTTCAATAAGGTGTTTTATGTGGATTGTGATGCCAGTGATTGTGCCATTGGAGTAGTGTTAAGCCAAGAAGGTAATCCCATTGCCTATTTTAGTGAAAAGTTAAATGATGCAAAGAGAAAGTACTATGTATATGATCAAGAATTTTATGCAATAGTTCAAGCATTAAAGGAATGTAGGAATTATCAATTGCCAAAGGAATTTGTTTTGTATACTGATCATCAAGAATTACAGTACCTAAATAGTCAATGAAAATTAAATCAAAGGCATATGAAATGGGTAAATTTTTTGCAGAGTTATACCTTTGTTTTAAAGCATAGGAGTGGGAGGTTGAATAGGATTGTAGATGCCTTAAGTAGGAGGGAGAAATTGTTGACAGAGATGTAGATTGAAGTGGTTGGGTTCAATGAACTCAAAACATTGTATCCTAAAGATCCTGATTTTTCAAAGGCTTAGAAAGATTGCAAAGATCCTATTATAGTTGACAGGACAAAGTGATTGGATTTCATAATCCAGGATGGCATGTTGTTTAAGGGAAGTCAATTGTGTATTTTGAGGAGTTCCATGAGGGAGGACTTGATAAAGGAGAAGCACAGTGGAGGAAGGAAAGGAAATTTTGGTCAGGATAAGACCATTGCCATTATCATTAAGCATTATTATTGGTCTTAGTCATCACAGGATGCAAAGAAGTTTGTGCAAAGTTGTAGGGTATGTCAGATGGCTAAAGGATTGAGCCAAAATACAAGGTTGTATTAGCCCTTACCTATACCAGAGAGGCTGTGGGAGGATATAAGTATGGATTTTGTTCTTGGTTTGCCAAGGACACAAAGAGGGAATGATTCAATATTTGTGGTAGTTGACAGGTTTTTGAAGATGGCACATTTTATCCCATGCCAGAAGACCCATGATGCAGTCCACATTGCTGACTTGTTCTTCAAAGAGGTGGTGAGGCTACATTATTTTTCAAAGAGTATATTCTCAGGTCGTGACACCAAATTTGTAGGATACTTTTGGAGGACCTTATGGAAGAAGTTTAAAATGAAGTTGAAGTTTAGTTCTACACGCCATCCACAGACTAATGGGAAAATTGACGTTGTGAACAAAAGTATGGGTAACCTACTAAGATGCTTGGTAGGAGATAAACCCAAGGGATGGGACTCAGTCTTATCCTAAGTGGAATTTTCTTACAACAATTTTGTCAACTAGAGTGCAAGAAGATCGCCATTCCAAATTGTGTATGGAGATAGTTCCAGATCTACTCTAGAATTGAGGAAAATGGACCAAGAGAAGAAGAAAAGTTTTGAAGCCGAAGACTTTGTAGAGCACTTCAAGAATATACATGAGAAGGTAGCAAAACATATTAACAAGATGAATATGCAGTATAAGGCTAAGGTAGGTCAAAAGAGGAGGAATTAAGAGTTTCAGATTGGTGATGAAGTGATGGTCCTCTTGAGGAAAGAAAAGTTTCCAGTGGGAACCTATAAAAAATTGAAGATGTAGAAGTTTGGTCCCTATAGGATTTTGAAGAAACGTGATTTAGGGAATGCATATGAAGTGAGTTTTCTAGATGGATTCAATATCTCCCCTGTGTTCAACATTTTAGATTTGACAAAGTATTATGAAGGTGGCATAGAGGAAGTACCAACAATGGAACAATGTGGCATTCTAGCACCTACTTTAGAGAAGGAGAAGATTGAAGCAATCCTGGATAGCTGTGTGGGAAAGAATACCAGAAACAGGCAGTATGAAGAATATTTGGTGAAGTGGAGGGGAAGACCCGTGGAAGATTCATCCTGGTTGTCTAAGGTAGAGGTTGACCATTTGGGTTTTCCTCAACCATCTGAGACATGTCACTCCTCAAATTATCTTGGGTGTCTGATGTAGGAGAATCTAGTGGTGTAAGGGAAATCCTACATCACCCAAAAATATCTTTATTTTCTTTTACTTTTTTGTAGATGTTTTTGCATTTCTATATACCCTTTTCATTGAATAAGAATTCCCAACTTTCAAAACTATTTTTTTGCTTTTTCTACTCAATTGCTATTTTTAGCAAGTGTGAATTTGAAGGAGTGAAGAGGAAAAAACTTGAGGGAAGCTTCAAGATAGAAAAATAAGCAATTTGGTGAAAGAATCGGGTCAAGATCATTCCTAATTTGAAAGTTATTCAAGTTTTAGTTTTTTCTTTTTTCCTTGAAAAATATTTTGAGTCCATTTTGAGGCACTAAACAGTCCTATAAGGGCCCATAAATTATTGGAACTAGTGGAGCAAGTCTTATTGCGTTATTCACTTCGAGACCTTCCTAAAGGTTGAAACGGTTTGTTAAACGGAGTCCTGGATCAAAAGTTATGGCTTTTGGAAGTTGGTGCATTTTCAAAATTGTGCTAATTTCTGAATGTGGTTTTAAAATTTAAATTTCAAATTGTAATTTTTGGTGCCAAACTGCTAAAACTCATAATTCAAATGTTGTTTTGGCTCCAAACCAAAAAGGAGTTATTTATGGGCTAGTTTCTAATTTTTATGGAGCTTTTTGTGGGAAAGAGTGCATATTGAGAAAAGGGAACTTCTGTAATTTTCTGTAAGGGAATGCATTGTAGAACTCAAGGATTTGGGGATCCTCTACATGTAAGCATTTCATTATTTTGAATACAATAATATTCTCTAGTTTTTGTGTGTGATATTCTATGTCTCGGGTTAGCACCCTCATCAAGTATACATGAGTGTATATATTAGGATTAAACCATGTTGAGCCATGATTTCAATATAAATTACTGTGATGAGTCATAATTCCTATATACATGAGTGATTTTGACTATTGTGGATGAGTAGTGTTGTTTTAATCATTTTGTTTAGCTAAACACACATAAACTGTTGGAATTGGTTGTCATTGATTTCAACACTTGGGAAGATTATTGCACATGTGTTTGGCATTGGTTATCATTGATGCCAAATATCAGTTAGGGTTATCATTGATAATGTGCTAACAATGGAGTTGTTGATGTTCAGGGTTAGATGTGGTCATGACTTGTTTGGATGAGTTTTTCGTGTTCATGGTTGGATGTCATGCCTTGTTTAATGATAATTAAATATGTATTGACTATGGTTGCTTAAGATGAGGATGAGAAGCATTAAGATGAGGATTAGAAATATTGTTGAAGTTGGAGAGATTTTTATTATCTCTAGTATGTTGTGTTCTCTCTCTTGTTTCACTTGAGGAATTATATGTTGCTAGAAGGAAGTTCTGGTATCCCCATGTTGGTGAAAGTTTCTACTACTAGAAGTTTTAAAGATTGTTTGGGAGAATTAATTGTATTCCTCCACCTTTGAAGATTTGGTCTTACGTTTTTGGATTCAGTGTCTTTTTTCTATGGTTTCTAAACTCCCATATTTTTAGTTTACTTGTGTTGTCAAGGATGTTTCTAGTAATTGCAGTGCATTGGCAGTTTTGTTGGTTATCTGGACCAGTCTAGAAAATTCTCTACATTTATTTACATTGAGGTTTCTACTCCTATTTCTTAGTGAACATGCTATTAGAGTTTGTGAAGTGTCTCAATTTAGTTTTCATGTAATAAACTATTCCACAAGTTGGTTTGATAATGTTCTATCTCTTAATTGTATAGTTTGCGCTTCTAGGTTAAAGTATTTTTCTTATGTTTGGTTTGTGGTGGTTGTTTATGGCATGAAAGTGTGAAATAAGTTTATGGAAGTGTTGTTTGATGTTCATGGAACATCTCTTTGTGGTCCACACGTCAATGGTTGATCTCCTTGGTACCACATATTGTATCAAGTTGGTTTTTGGGAAATTTGTGGGTATTTGGCTAACATGACTTGTTATCTTGCTTGTGTCTTGTGCTTGGGGGTCTACACTAGCACATGAAGTTGTATTAACATATATTTGGTCTTGAACTATCTTGTTCAAAATCACATTGAGTAAATTCAGTAGCAAGTGTGTTTTTGGGCTGACTAACATTGTCCTACACATTTCCTTGTTGTTGACTTGGGTTGATATATGCTTGCATATGTATCATTTGGGATCACATTGAAAAATGTAATAAGTTGTTATTTGGTCCTCTCTATCTTTTGGATAGGGCTACATTATGTCTTTGTTGCCGACTTGTTGAGGTTATTGTTTATGGGTCAGTGTAGGATCATGGGGGTCCAAACTAGGCCTCTAAGTGGCGATGAAAATTTAGAAAATTAGAGTTAGACAACTTGACATAAAAATTTGAATTGGTTATTAACATAATTTAAAAAATATGCAACAACAAAAGTTGTATCAAATTGAATGTAGTTTCTAGGCTACTAGTCCTTTTTTGGAAAAAAGTAAAAAAAAATTCAGAAAATTTGAAATTTCAATGCGGTGGTACTAAATTTTTAGGAAAAAGATAAGAAGCAAGTGTATGTCTGACCACCCTAAGTACAAGAAAAAAAAAATATTTTTCTAAATTTTTCAATATAAGTAGAGGACACATGCCCGGATGTGCCAATTTTTTTTCGTATTTTTTTTCCATGTAAATAATTAGTTATGATTTTTTTATTAGAACTTTTTAGAATTATTAAAATGTCTATGTCTGACCAACATAACTTGGTCAAAAAATTATGAAATTAATTTTTTTAATCCTATAGTATGTGAAGCATAGAATGTGGTGCATCTTGTAGATTCAAAAAATGTTAAGTAGTTTGAAAGTTATAGAATTTTTTCAATCAACCTATCAATCAGGTCTTTAGATGTAATGTAGGTAGAAAATCAATAATAATAATTTATTAAATTCAAAATAAGGAAAAAGTTATATTGGTGGAAAGCTGACAATTTTTTCTATAAACCCTTTTCATTTGATGAAATTCAAGTAAAAAAAAGTCATCAGACACAAGGGCGAACTTCAAAAAACTAAACAAATTTTCAAAAACACATTTTTTGGGTTGACTTTCTAGGTTAGGCAATCCTAAACCAAATTTTGAACCAATATCCATTACTTATATTTACTTATATTATTTATAATACATAATATTATATAATATGTATTATTTATTTATAATACTTATATTTATAATATATAATATTATGTATTATATATAATTATTATATATTATACAGTATTATATTATATATTATTATATTATTATATTATATATTATATATTATATAGTATACATATTAATTATTATATATAGTATATAATATATATATGAAATATTATATATAATATTAATATTATGTAATATATATTATATAATATTTAATACATAGTATATATTATATATTTATTGATGTGTATCCAATTCACAAGAGAGAGAGAGAGAGATGAGGGGGAGAGAGAGAGAGATAGTTGAGAGGGAGAGAGGGAGAGATAGAGGGAAGGATATATATATATATATAGTTGAGAAGGGGGAGGGGGAGAGAGAGAGAGACTTGAGAGGGAGAGAGGGAGGGAGTCTTGAGAGGGAGAGGGAGAGGGAGGGAGGGAGGAAGAGAGGGAGAGAGAAACAGACTTGAGAGGGATAGAGGAAGGGAGAAAGTCCAAGAGAGAGAGACTTGAGAGAGACAAAGGGGGGCCTGAGAGTGAGAGGAAGAGAGAAAGAGAGAAAGACCAGAGAGGGAGAGAGAGAGAGAGAGTGAGAGGCAAAGAGGGAGATAGAGACTTGAGAGGGAGAGAATGATAGAGAGAGAGGAGAAGCTTTGAGAGACTTGAGAGAGAGAGAGACGGGGAGGGACCTAAGAGTGAGAGGGGGAGATACATAGAGAGTTGAGAGGGAGAGAGGGAGGGAGAGATAGAGAGAGAGAGGGAGAGAGGGAGAGAGAGGGAGAGGGAGAGAGGGAGAGACCTGAGAGAGATGGAGAGAGGGAGAGTTGAGAGGACAACATGCTCTCAGCCAAAGGTCAATAGCACATAATATGGACAACAACACAATGTGCTAGTGTCTCAAAAGCATGCTCGCATCTCGTACAAAGCAGAAATCAAGTTTATCATAGAAAATGATAAAGTGGCTACTTCTACTCTAATTACTAATTAGAAATTCTAGAATATAGGAAAATGAAAGAATGTGAAAGCTAAAATGAATTGAAATAGAAATGATAAAGAGAATAAGAGAAAGAAAGGAAATGATTACAACCATGCAAGTGACAAAACCTCCAACACGTGGATATCTTCAATATGTGCATTTGTAATAATGAGAGGAAGTTTTAGGGATGTATAGGGGTTTTCCTCAGTTAAACCCCCATTTTGGTGTTCCCACCTCCATAGAACCAAGAGTAGAACCCACACCACCAAGTATGAGTGATAAAATTAATCCCCACTCGAGGAACTCGTACCACAAAAGAGGTGATAAAAGTAATCCTTTCTCAAGGAGGAGAACTCATATCACAAAATAGAGATGCAATAGAAAGGAGATGTGGAATCCCAAGATGCTCAAAGGTGCATGCAAGGATTAGGAAGCAAAGGAGGAAAACAAAGAGAGCTACAAGAGCCAAGAGTGTTGCAAGGAGGGAGAGAAAGATAGCTGCAAGAGCTAGGAGTGTGGTAGAGGGTGTTGTAAGAGCTTGAGAAAATGTTGTTGTAGCAAGCAATGGAGTTGTACAAGAAAGAGAAATATGGGAGAAGAAGAGGAGAATTTAGGAGTGAAGCTAGAAGTTGGAAGAATGGAGCTAGAGATGGAGGAAGAGACCAAATGAATTGAAAAGACTACTTTTTAGGATGGAAAAGAAGCTTATCGAGCTATTTTAGGGCATCTTGAGCCATTACCACTGACCAAAGGAGGTGACAAGTGGAAAGCATGCATGAAAATAGTCATTTGAACATAAAAATGTTACATGATGCTAGCACAACATGTAGACGTCTGTGTGGAACACTAGTGTTTGAACACATCACGCTACAAAATGACACAAATGGGAAAGGCATAAAGTTTGATGCAAGGCTGACACACAAAGGGTAACTGCTAAAAAGGGGTTTTTGAGCATCTTGAGAGGGGAAAAGGCTAATGCAGGGGCTAAAATGAGGCTACACAAGATGCTAAGGGAGTGGACACTAAAGCAGATACAAGAATTTATGTGAAACTGCAAGGGGTGCAATTTTATGACTATACACCATCAAACAAAACCATTACAACTCAATTCAACATTCATACCATTAAAACCTTCAAGTTTAATAACATGCCATTATATCATTCATGTAAAAGGTATAAAATCATCATGAATAAGAATCACTATCTTCCAATCATGATACATATACAAGAACAATATGTACACCAAAGGGGTTTGAAGCAACTTTAAAAAAATCCTTAGAAGACATCAAGATACATGTTAATTAGATTGTTTTTGTGAAATCTATACAATAATTATGATCAACAAATAAGACATCAGTCAACCATGATGCATGAATAAACACTATATATTCACACTATATATGAACAAACACTAAATTAATAAATTATTTAATATTTATTACTAGATTTTTGTCTCATCATTATTCTATAATATTTATAAATTCAACACTAAAAATATCCATCCAAGATCAATTTTTTTATAAATATAAGATCATTTTCTTAATAAAGTTTGTGGCTCTCAGTTGCATCTCTTAATTTCTTTGTGTTTTCCTCTTTAGATTGGGGTTGTCTCCTTTCCTCTAGCCATTGTTGATACTCATCTAAGTCCACTTCCATGGACCTAACCACATCAACAATAGTTTTCATTTTTTATGCAAAACACATCAATAATGGGTGAACAAATTCTTCATTTTCAATAGTTTTAACTTGATCCTGAATGGTTCTAACATTCACATTGGCTTATTTTTGAAAGCAAGCACCATCAGATGCAGGTGGTGGAGGTGGGGGGTTATGAGGTGGAGTGGGTGGAACTAGAGTGGGTGGAGTTAGAGGGAATGGATCCATGA
>VDFB02060266.1:0-27060 GCA_007258455.2 Sequoia sempervirens | reverse complement strand
GGTGACTCCTTCACCTCCTCCTTCTCTAGGGTACACCTCAAGGGGAATCCTTTCTCCCCCTCCAATTTTTCCTCTTTCCACTCCTCCAAGATCACCAAGTCCACCTGGAGCAAATATACAAGAAACTTTTGTTGGGGATTGAAGATTTCTAGTGTGGCTGACGTCCACTATCTAGAAGAGACAAAGAACATACAAGTCTGTTTTAGAGGACCTTTTTGGGTTGGTAGATTTATTTCAGGCTCAACCAAGGAAGAAGAGAGCTAGGACACTGTCTTCTATTAGCCTAGATGCTCATGGAGATAGGATTGTACAAATTGTAGTTCCTTTGATAGACAAAAATGAAGCTAACATGCAGCTAAGAGATTGTTAGCTGCAAATTGTTAATCTAGGCCATCAAACACAAGAGGGAGAGAAACAATCCCTCCAAACTTCTATATTTACCATTCTAGGTAGAATGGATAAAGATGAGAAAACCAAGGAAGAACTCAAGGCCT
The DNA here is from genome assembly GCA_007258455.2 of Sequoia sempervirens. NCBI lineage: Eukaryota > Viridiplantae > Streptophyta > Pinopsida > Cupressales > Cupressaceae > Sequoia > Sequoia sempervirens. The sequence goes on along the minus strand of VDFB02060266.1, from coordinate 26,566 downwards.
AGATTGGTGAACTCACAACTTATATCAATTACCTCATGGGTCCGATAGACGCCAACTTGCTTGCTTTTGCAATTCTGAAAACATTGGACAAGGGAAAACAATGGCAAGATGTTGGACGAGTGGTAAGTGCTAATGTTGCCTAGAGGGAGGCTTTAGAGTCAAAGGGCATTAGGCTGATCCGTGAGGCCATCTAGTGTAATAATAGAGTAAGCGACAAAGCTTGTGCAACGATTGAGTTTGAGGAATTGCTTGATGTGATGTCCCTTAATTTTATACGCCCAAAAGAGGACTTGGTCTAATTAATTAAATATTAAAATTGTCTTTAATTATTTTAGAAGACATTTTAATTATTTAATTAATTAATTAATTAATATTTATGGCTATATGAAATGTTATGATATTGAAATTAAAGTTTTATAAGCCATTTATATTTAAATAAATCAGTTACCAAAACTGAATTGGTGAAGTTACATGGGCTTTGAGGGCCGACACAAGAGCATCACGGGAAGAATTGTTGAAATTAGAATGTCTGGTTAGACACTAAGATCCTGAGAACGGAAACTCTCATGGATCCAATGCCTTTGCCTGGACGGAAACCCAGCAAGGCAAATCTCAATTTCATTATCATTGTTTTGTGGTATTGAGGGTTGGCTATTCTCAATTCAACATTGCCGATGTAGCAGTTTCTCATGTAGTTGGAGAGCCTTGCATACAGAGACGATGTTGCAGTCTCAAACGATTAATGGAATCTAATATTATATCCTTTTTTCCACTGAGCGGAAATCTATATTCCGAGATTACAAGCATATCGGTGGTGCCGGGAGATTGGGTATCTGGAACATAGCAAGTGATATATATATTTGCAGGAAGACCATCGATCATCGATTTTATCGGCATTGTATTTACTCATTAACGGCTCTGTATTTCTCAGTTCCGTCACAGCATATTACCCATGGCATGTTGGCTTCATTCTTTAACTCATGGAATCATCGGCACTGTGTAATGACGAGAATGTTTGGATGTTCCTGTTGTCCGCATATTGGCTCTGGCCCATGAGACGTGTGAATATATATATATCCCAAGCCAACGTTTTGATATGGTATTGAAGACTTCAGTGGAAGCCTTGCATAACCAGTTTCGACATGGTAGAAATTCTCTGGCACGATGACTTCATAAAGGAGTCTCTGGCGCTGTGCAAAGATCGTGACTAGAAGTTGATCATTCAGAAGCACACGACAACAGCATTGATGGGATTTACTAATGAATTATTGTTTAGTCGTTTCTACTGCCTTCTATAAACAAGAGTTTGGGTGGTGGTTTATCATCTCACCCAAGATCATACAATGTAATGCGTGGTAGAAGTGGACCTTTGCGGCTAAGGTCACTAACATGTCAGTGCTCCGGGAGGTTGTTAAAAGATGCGGAAGTCTACACTTTCCTCAGTCCGTTTAGGAAATCATCGGGCTCAATCTATAATGCTAGAGTCTTCTTGAATAAAGTATGTAAGGTAGCGACAAGGATTGGATATTAGAGTTTGAAGGAAATTCCAGTCCTTTGCTATGTTCTACGCGGGAATATAAGGTTAGAATCTGAGTATTCATCTTTACTTATATGTTCACGGTGTTCCACAGGGCCCAGCGTCCCCAAAATCCTAAGCGTTCCCACAGAGGGGCGTCAGGGGCTTAGGGACTTGGGGGGCGTCCCCATCAATACACCACCGAGCATACCACCAATGTTGTGTCTCCAGAATGTTGCTGGGACTTTTTGGGGATCTTTGCAGGGGGTGTCCTCAGAAGACATCCTAGGGAGACCCTAGTTGTCTCCAAGATGTATAATTCTTTATACTTATGCATCTTTTTTTATAACCTATTTCCAAGTGCACTCATGTATTTCCAGCACCCTGCAGCCCACTCCCGCGCCCGTCCCTGTCCCTGCCCTTTAAGAGCTTAGGGCCCCATCCACGGCGTCTTCGTAGCGTCCCCGCTGTCCCGATCCACGAGTCAGAGCCGGTGGAACCTTTATGCATATGTTCAGCTGCACAATAAAATACACTTGTTCATATACTTGGGTTGCTGTTGACATACTCGTATATTTAATATCACTGTTGTCTCTCTGTCTGCACATAACATTGATCTTTGAATATTTGATTTCATGCAAACTGTTCGACAAAATGCCTGCACATCTGTTTTGGTGGAATTGTATAATTTTGCATATGAGGCTTCTTGGAGTTAATTTATATATATTAGTTAGTGTAAAAAGCAAGTGATAATTACTACTGATCATATTGATCATATAGTATGACACCACGTTGACATTGTCAAACTTGGGAAACCAATAATAATCCTGGCTCCAGAGGTTGGGGTTATTACACTTGATGAAGAGCTTATGGTGCTGGAGGACAACTTGCCCCAACTTTGGAGAAAGGTTAGGATTTGGTTTGCTGAATTGCGAAGTAAAGATATCTTATTAGATGGTAATCTCAAGATTTTCAAGCAGTGACTAGAAGCCACTAAATACATAATAAAAGCATTAGAGGCTTGCAAAAGCAAGTTTGTTGTGAGGAAGGTGGCTGCTTATGTAGTCATGGCAGAGATTGAAGGATTTATTGAGGCCCTTCCTTGCACTTTGTGGGAGAATCCTAATAAGGTCCTCCTTGTTGCTGTTATCATCAAAGAGTTGAAGGGAATGGTAAGGAGACATCTTACAATAGAACTAATTAATGAATTGATGAAGGTGAAGGGAAATTTCAATGTCTTCTAGACTAGGATGCTAGAGATGGAGGTTGTGGAGCAGATCAAGAAGACCCTCTTTGCTAAGAAGGTGAGAGTTCAATGCATAGTCACTTTCAATCTCAATGGTGTTTTGGAGGCACTGCACAATTTCTAGGTCCAATTTCTTGATCAATGAGGGCAATTATTTTCCCTTCATTTAGTTTTTGTGTCATGATGAACCACCCTCTTGTGGTGTGTTCCATTCTTTTAGGTTCAATTAAGTAAAAATGTAAATTAATTTTGGAGCCAAGATTTTGAATTTTTTGTAATTTGTAGTGGGGTGAGGGATCGATTTAAGGTCTAGGCCGAGTAGAGTTAGGTGCCCAAGATGGGTATTTATAAGAGTTTTAGAAGCATTGTTAAGGGTTGGAACTTTTGTATGTAGTAGCGAATAAATGAATTTTCAGTGTGGGAATCCTGTTGGAGGTTGTAATCTACCTACTGCAAATCAATCAAAGGATCATGCCTTCTTTCTATAATTTTTTTCTGCATTGGTGGTCATGTATCTTTGTTTTATGTTCTTTAAGTTGAATAACTTGGTGAAATCTTGAAAGTGCTTTGCAGTAGGGCTATGAATAAAATCTGCATATGAAATATTGTGGTTTTGTGCATCTAACTTTAATATCTTTATTTTGAATATTTTGAATTCCTTAGAATCTTGCACTTGTATTGTTTGTGATTGTGTGAGTATTGGCCATTGCATCATAGGTTACCTTGGATTTCATCAGATTTTTCAGAATTAAGGCTAAAATTTAGTAGTATCATTGTCCATTTTTTTATTATTTATTTCTCTAAACCTTAACATCTTTTGATTTTTTTTTTAATCTTATTAGATTAGAAGTAGATCTAGGTTGGGTTAGAAGTAGATTAGAAATAGATTAGAAGTAGAATAGCAACAGTTCCATTTGAAAACTTGAAATATTCATGAATTGTTTAGCAAATTTATTATAAGAACTTAAGAATTTATCTACTATCATAGCAAATTCAATTCTCTGGATGCATGTATTGTCTAGCTTGATAAAACCCCTTGCTAAACAAATCACATAGACCGCTGAACTGCTCCACATTGCTAAGACTTGGCACTAAAAACTTCCTTTATAAAAACTTTTAGATTTTTTTACAAAATTTATCATTTTTATTTATAAAAAGTAATTTATAATTTTAAAAAGTATTCCTTTTTTGTTTTTGTTTTTTGAAAAAAGGTCCTAACCTCCAACCTTAAATGTTGGTTTTTTGGTGTTTAGGGTTAAGAGGGTTAGGGCCTTTTTTTGCTAAAATAGTCCTTTATTTAACTTCTACATGCTTGATTTTATTTTATTGGAAAGTACTAACATTTGAAGGGAATCTAATATACTCAGCTACGAAAATTTTGCACTCAAGCCCCGTTGTAGTGCACTAAACACAATATTTGGTAAGATTATTGTCTTGTACCCTAGATAGTGACGGCCGAAAAGTATATTTGGGAGCTATAAAGGTTGGATTGATAATGAGACTCTATACACTTTTCCTATAGTTGTCTTCTCTTACATCTCTTCTCTTCTCTCTCATTCTTCTTTTGCTGATCTGTCATTTGGCCATAAATTTGGTGCAAGGGATTGTAGTGTCACATGGACAACCATGCCTATGTGCTTTGGACTACCCTTTGTGAGCAGCTATGCCATTAGATAGACCTAAGACCTTTCAAATTCCATTTCTTATGGAACCACTCTACTCTCCTCTACTACTCTTTTTGCACATACATCTCTTTTCCATGTACTATCACACTTCCATGTACCTTTAGGTATATAGGAGGGTAAGGTAGATTGGAATGTTTGGTATATTGACATAATTGCTCTTTTCTACCATCACTTTGGTATAATGAGCAATCTGGCATTAGGGATCTAGGTATCTTGGAAGATGGGAGTGATAAGGGTTTCTTCTAGAAGTGATAAGACAAAAATTATAATCCCGAAACATATGAAACTAAATTTAGATTTTTTTGCATATTTGATTATCTTGTTGCATGAGAGACTTTGCATAGGCATATTGCATGTGAATTTGGGTACAAAAAAGGTCGAATGCAATTTTTGCAAGTGTGGTGTCAGTGGAAGCATATATTGTTTCAAATGGAATTTGGTGAAGGAAGCAAGACATGATACCACTCCTTGTGAAAATTGCCTTGCAAATATAACATATCATGAACAACAGGCTCTTGAGGCAATTTTGATGGTAAGGCTAAAAGGGCAAGAACTAGGACAAAGGTTGCTTCTAATTCTATAAATGGTATGGGTAATCCTTTGGATCGGGTAGAACTAGCACAACAGTCTTCAAGGGAGTGTCAGTTGACACCTACTTTGATGCAAGAGCATCTGGGTCCTGTTGGTGTACGTTTTATCATTCACCGAACACACAGAATAAAATGTCCAAAGACACTCTATCCTCTCTTGAACAAAGTCACCGTATATGCTAAGATTGCGAGAAGATCATATGGCGACTCCAAGGTTTCTTTCGTCAGGTCATGACACGCGGATAAACTCAATGGGCGTTGTGATATGTTGGTAATACACAAAGGGACTTACGTTAAGGAATTTCTCACAAGTTCGGGACTTAGACCGATTTATCATTAAAGGCTTCTTCGTTGGGACTTTTAGTTTGGATCTAAAAAAAAAAAAAAAGGCAAAAAGATAAGGGTTTAGAGAATCTAATCTACGCCTAGGAATTCAAGAGACAGTAAAGATCAAGTGAAACGGGTAACCACGCTTTGTTTCGCCTCCCTGGGACAACTATGCAAAGTGGGTGCAATCTTCAAGGGGTGTGATTATAATTTTCAAGCCCCAAATAAGACCGAAGTTAAACATCCACAATCACAAGCTTAGGCTAACTTTACGCATCGAATGAAAATCATCCATTTGAAAAAAGTATGAGCAATATTTCACCATTTAGTCTATACGATCAAATCTTGCATTCACTTAACAAACATTCAAAGCAAATTCTACTTAATTGTAATCTAATTCTAATCTATGGTAGAAGAAGTTATGCAACCTTGCTCACTACTTGACAATAAAAGTGATTCAAAGCAAATCATGCATAAGAGCTTTTATTATCGAAAATAGTCTAATGCAACAATTTCATACACTGTCTCCACACCTTTACAAATGAGGGGCAAACTCAATTTATAGGCTCCCCATTTACAATTCAATGGCCAAGATTGATTTAGGATCAACGGCTGAGATTACTAAATAAAACCCTAATTAGGGTTTGTCACAACCAACTACCTCTCGACCAATGAGAAAATTACATTTGAGGACACTTGTCCTTTTGCTAAATCTCAGGCTAACAATAAGGCTAGAAAGTTATTTGCATGTTGGTTGGAACAATTTGATTGGATTCTGGAAGATGGCAGAAATACCTTAAATTTGTCACTGGATGCACCTTCCTTGGTTGCCGTTTTCTTCTCACATTACTTGCCTTAGAATATTTTCCTTGCCGATGGCTTTGTCTTTATTTTGTGCTTGTTCCTTCCTAAGCTTTTGATCTTGGATTCCTTTTGAGACTTTTTTGTCATATCACCATAAATTTGGAGTATTTTTGATTTAATTAATTTTAATTAATTAGTTGTCAATTCATGATATTTCATGGGATAGGCCAGTTGATTATTTTAATTTAATTAAAATAATATTAAATTAGTTATATATAAGGTTATCAAACAATTATAAAATAAAAGGTGACCTTATATTTAATTAATTTAATAAAGTGACTCAAATAAAATGATATTATAATATAAAGTCATTTGAATAAAATAATACCTTATTTCTAGAAGCTTCTTGAGATGTGATTGAAAAAGTATAAAATGGAGCTTGGGCTAAGCATTTGGCATGGTTGAGTTGACTACTTCATTTTTTACATTTGCTGGAGCTGATTGCTTAGCATTTTCGCTTGTATGATAACAAGCCTAGTTGATTCCTAGTTTTGCTTGTGCAATATCAAGCCTAGCTAGTTTGGGGAAAGGATATCTCAATCCTTTCATTTGCATCAACAAGAGGAATCAATTTTGGTGAAGATTGGTGAATCATTTGAAGTCTGCAATTTTGTTCTAGTCTACAGATCAGCCATGAGAGAAATTGCATTTTCATTCGTTGCTCTTCAATAAGGAGATACAATTTTGTGGGCACTTGAGGGATTGTTTTCTTTGGAGCTGACAATCATTTCTATAACAATTTTGGAGGCCATTAGTGTTGCATTTATTTATACGAAAATTTGCCAGGCAAGAGCAGGGGTGACCCCTTTTGGAAGGGGCGATTTCACCATTAGAAGCCATAAAAAATTTTGATAAAAATCTTCAAGGGTCGATTTTCAACATGGAAGCAAGGCGCACCACTTAGAAGGCATTTAGAAGCTTATTCAAGGAAGATCGAACCCTTTTATGTTGGCTGCAAGTCATTTCCAGGTTCCTTATTTTATTGTTGCATTTCATTTAGAGGCTCATATTCCATTGTATGTATCTACTGATTCAATCAGCATCTTCTCCATGTAATTTCAGTCATATAATAGTCTCCATATTGCATATGTAAAGTTACAGCAGATTGGTATTTAGTTTCAAACTTTCAGACATGTTCATATGAAAGGAAAATATAAACTCAAATCTGATTGCACTTTATTTGCAGCTTGTAAGCACTCTAATAATATTGTAATATCAATTGGAGTTATAAGGTGTTTGCTTGCCATCTATTTGACAAATTGTCCATCATTTGTAATTACATTGCTTTTGGAATAGGATGCATGCCAAGTGTTTGTAAAAATGTCTCTTGGCTGTAGATGTTTATTTGCACTTAGAACTTCATGTATTTGCAATTGAAAATACCAAAAAGAGCTGCAATTCATCTTAGTTACTTGCATAGTTGTCTTAGAGATCATTTGCTAGCATTTTACATCATTTGCAAACATAAAAAACAAATCCAAATCAAACTCAAACAAAAATTAGCAAGCAAGAAGGTTACAAGACAAGTGTTAGACAAAATTACCAAGGCTGCAAATCAGTGTTTTTATATCAGATTTGGTCAGGCATATTACAACTTTGATTTCTTCTTCTCACCTGAACTGGAATCTTTGAGGTCTGGAAGTCTCCCCTTGGAGCAGATGTCTAGACTTGAAGTTGGTTGCTTTGAAATTCCTCCTGCTTGAACTGGGTTGATGTTATTCCTTTGGATTTCCTCTCTGAATTCTCCAATTTGTGTCGAGAAATTGTCTAAGTATGGAGATCTATTTGGAATACTCTTCTTGTCACCATCTGATTCTGATTGGAAGCTTGTTTTTAATTCTTCAGGAGATGAAATCCCTCAAGAAGTTGCCCTGATTGCTTCAACAGGTCTAGGATTGTAGATGAAATCCCCCCAAGATGTCCGAATATTCTTTCAAGTGCCTTGAATTTGGAGAAGAATGCCTCTGTGCTTTCGCCACAATGGGGGAAATTGGAATTTTCTCCGTGATGTATTTCCCATACTTAAGCCAAATTTTGGCTATTTTGTAACATCTTCATGTGGACCATTCAACATTTAGCCAAGGTTTTGGATGAACTTTCCCTGTGGATTTGTCTTCAATTTTGAATTTGGCTTGTGCTATGTAGGAAAAATTCCATCCTTGGACAAGGATTTTATTCACTTCCTCTTTATTTTCCTCTTCATTCTTCTTGTTTTCTTTCCAATACTTAGCCAATTTTCTGAATTTCCCTCCTCAAGGTACCAACACTTAGTCAATTTTCAGCTTTTCTCTCATTGGCTGACTACCTGTAGCTTACAAATGAGGAAACCCTGCCTAAAATTATCCGCCTCCCATTTCTTTAGAAGAAGTCAGACGTCGTCTTTGTGATTTCGGTGTTTCTTGATGCAAATAAGAGGCAATAAATAGAAAATTCCCTTAAAATTAAATGACTCAAAAATGGATTGAATCATGGACGGGCCTTTATTAGATCTCTATTGATTCCCCAATCGATACCCGATACTTGCAATAAGCAAAACAATAATTTTTCATGAAAGAACTCCGTATATCGTAAACTGGATCGCCCGGAAGTTGTAATGCTCATGATAAGTCCCTCCTGATAGCGCGAAGATCGATAGGCCGCATCGAGGGAGCTACCACTAAGAAGAGAGGTATGCTTTGAAGATGGTCTAACTGTAATGGCCGTACGACGGCTCCGTCACAGCCTTTAATGCTGTACGCCCTCAAAATAATGCTAAGTCTCAATTTGGGTTTCAGATGATAATCAATGCAGATAATCGAAGAGCTGAAGATGAAGATTTCTCTGAAGCTCTAAAGGTGAAGGTACGGCCCAGGTCAGACTGGTACGGCCTGCAGCATTAATTAAATATAAAAGGTACGGCTCCCTTAGCAATCAATCTCTGGCTCTGTATAATGTGCGCCAAGTTTGCAAGTGGTCTTCTGGATAAAGAACTCTCTGAAACCCTGAGTATGGCTCTTTATGAATAGTACGGCCAAGTACAGAAAAGTACGGCCTTCATTAATCAGCAGCAATAAATAAATGAACACTTCCTCTGTCCTTTCTGTCTAATCTCTGAAGTATGATGCACCTCTATGAATGAAAGTCTCCTGAATAAATGACCAAGCTGAAGCTCTGTAAAACATATAAACTCTGACAAGCTCTGTAATTTCTTCTGGATGAAGAAATCCCACGACTGGCAATAAATCGGATGTTATTTCACATCCTCTGAATTGCTTCGAAGGAGATGGCTCGTTCTCCGACGATTTCGAGACGAAACCCTAAGGTCTCTGTGCTCTGGCAAAACTTGATCAATTCCTGTTTCTCAAAAATGTCATAATGGCTCAGAAACCAAGGCAAAACCCTTATTAAGCTGAAAAGTGCGATTTCCACCATAATAGGGTTTTAATTAAAATATCATATTTTAATCTTTTAATAACTAAAAGTTCCAGCCAAAAACATTTTATACTGTTCTTTTAATTCAACCGCCCTCGCATGTAGATGCATTAATTCCCTCAAAACTTAAGTTATAATTTATTATTATAACTTCACATTATATCTAAATAATTAATATAATTAATATAATTAAATATTAATATCTTCCTCGCTATATTAAACCGATAATCGTTCAATCGATGTCGATTTAACTCGAAATGAACTGATTTACGCTAATCTCAACCGCTAAAAAATAGCGTTGGTCCCACCGCCAGAATCGCTAAAATAGTAATTTCGCAAAGGTCTCCTCATCGAGCCCTAACGAAAAGCTAATAATCAAAATCGCCAATCGACGAAATGGTTAAACTTCACTTTGTCACTTTAATGGTGGTCTCTATGATAATAATCTCACGATCAATCGATGTACCGCCAAAAATCTGGACATGATAACTGGCTCTCCTTAAAATTGCTTGACCCCAAGCAATCTCCACTGCAAACAAACTCCAATCCTCGGAAGGCCCCAAAAGGAAAACTGTGTAATGTCCCACACATCTTGAACTATCTCCTGCAGCATCATCAAACTCAACTGCGCAAGCTATGCCTGGATCCCAAACCCAGAGTAAAAATCTGTCGTGACGGTCCTCCTCAGGCTGCCACTGCGCTCTACTACCTCCAACTTCACCATGCTGAGAATAGTGAAGTGACCCATTGGGACCCATCCCATACTCAATGCCAAAGCTATCGCCACCGGGATCCCAATACAATACGAATCTACATCCATCCGTCATACAGAGATAAAAATTTCTAGAAGTGACTACAATCCTGAACCTCTCCCTGTCCTCTGCTAAACCCTCATGGATGTAATAACTGTCCAAACCATCATGCCAACTAACACCATAGTCGCCCTGAAACCATGTACCTGTATAAAAAATCTGCGACATAGAAGTATGAAGCCCTGTCGAATACATATCGGCATGATAGATGACTGAGTGCGGCCCCTGCAAGTAATACCCCACAAACTGCTGGGTCAAGTACCTGCATCCGTCAATCCCATCTTGTGAAGATGGTAACTCTGCACATAATAATGAATTACACCCCTCAACTGTACCGAGAGAATCACCCTGTGCACAAGCATGGTGCATCGAATCATGTACAGGTGGATCAAAGACAAAACTGTAAGCACTCCTCACCGTGTACACCTCATTGAACTCCTCTGTGAGTTTGGTTTGGAATTGCGATGCACTGCAACAATCCCAAACACTAGGATCATCACCCAACTCAGAACTAATGTCAAGAGTACTATCGACGTCCAACTCGAAGAGTGGGTTATCATAGATCAACCCGCCATCACATTCAAACAATGGATTATTCACAAACTGCACCATCACTCCATCCTGATCGGAATCATCCATCTCTGAATCGCTGGAATAATAAACTGAGTTGTACTCCTGACTAGCCTCAACGAGCTGCCGACCATAGTCAACTGTATCAAATGAAGAGATTGATTTGCTTCCAGGAGAAGGAAACAAATCATCACAAGTACCAATCTCCCAACTGGATGAGACTCTGAATATCTGCTGTGAAGATGGACAAGTATCAAGGGTTGTCACACAACTCTCCAGTGTATCAACAACCATGTCACAGGAACTATCAACGATCTGCCCTGCATCACCTATCACGGAACTAGTCTCATGAGAACCAGGTGCAATGCGTGGCTCACTGCAACTCTCATCGAGTGCACTCATCCTATCTGTATCAACTGATCCTGTGACCGAGATGGAGGTAACCTCATCCTCAACATCTCCTACACTGCTATGAACCATGGGTGTATACTCCTCACCAACCACTGCCATGCAAGACTGCACGATGTCCAAAGGTGGTGAAGACTGTGCTAACCTCAACGCCACGGTAAGCCTCTCAATCTGTAACTGTGACTCCCGAAGAGCCAACTGGGTGCTCTGCAATGAATTCGCAGTCACCTCAAGCTCATGAGTGAGCTCATCGATCCGCTCCTCTTTTCCCCGCCATGCATCATAACAAATGCAATCCCACTCGAGAAGGAAATCTCTGTCTGCTAGTAGTTTTAGATAGTTTTGTTTCATCGTTCCAATTGCTTCTCGGAGTGCATGTATCACTGCAAGGGAAAAACCTCTATCACTGTGCTCACCTGTCGAAGGACTCCTACTGTAGGTAGTCAACATCTGACGAGCAACATCAAAATGCTCAAGGGCGGTAGTAATCATAGTGTCATCTACATGTAGTTGCCCAATCAAATGATGAGGATTCTGCAACGTACGACCCCCATACACGTTTTCCGGTTCACCATATGCACTATGATATGACGCTGATCCGTCATCACTCATCTCATGATCTGCAGCATCGTGTGTGCTCTCAACCATGCACACCTCAACATCTAAGGTACTGCTGCTCTGTACCTCGAAGGATGGCTCAACTGGTACTGTAGAAGTTGCTGGTCTGACAATATCCTCACACGCTTCTACTCCAACAGTGACTGCATGCTCATCCAACGCATGATCCTGGGATTCCGTGTCAACATACGAATCCTCTAGCTGGTTTTCAAAGGTCTGATCCGGAAAATCAGACTCGTCATAACATAAATCCTCAATACCAACTGCATCTGTAGTACCCAACTCTGGAATCTCTTCACGTGACGACTCCATAGGGTTACTTTGCACCTCTGAAACAGCTGTTATATCATGCTCACGCAAAGTTTCACCATCGCTGTTATAAAAATCAGAAGTGGCTTTTAGGGCAGAAATTTCTTGAGTTACCTCCTGCAAAGACGATGTAGGTAAGCCATTACCCGAAGTTGTGCTAGTGTGCTTATGGATCAAATAAGCACTTCGATCAAATTCATCACACAAATTTCTGCCTACTTCATAAGAGACTGAAGATACCAAATCACTCTCATGAAGAATTGTATAATCATCAGATGTAGATTCTCTATCTTTCCCAGGTGTAAACAACTCACGAGCTGTAGTGAGATATTTCTGTTTTGCGAACTCCGTCTTATGGCAAAGACTCGGGTGCACATCCACGTAACTCACGAAAGAAAGTTTCTCTTTAATCTTCTGAGGTAGATTGCTATACTCCCGAGACATGCTAATCACTTCTCCATCTGTGCTCTGCGGTGTCCTGTCAATGTTAATCCTCCCACTAACTTCAAAATTTAACTCGCTGCCCCATGTACCGGGCTAACAAACCATACCTTCACCGCTATATCCCTCACAATCCGCCCCGTCTTGAAAATTTCAGAGGGTCTATCCAATCGTCCAAGATTAATCTAAACTTCCATTTAACTGTAATAATTTCGCTATCGCTTTCACGTAGGTGGTGACGATCTCGAATCTGGCTGGTGTAAATCGCTAATTACCGTAATATACCATTTTGATCGGCTGTAATCTTCGAAAGTGCAAGACTTCCGCGACGGTTCTCGACTCAAGTATTGTAAGGGAGTCTCGCTCTAAGATCAATCGCTCTAATACCCCCGTAATATATTCGCTACCGCGATCAACCCTCGCTAATTGGCCAACCAAAGCTCGCCTGTATAAATACTACCTGATAAAACCCTAACTGTTCCGGCTGCAGAAGACGGCTAAACCCTCAGGATGGCAGGATTTAGCTCTGATACCACTGTAGAAACCCCAGTTTCCCCATTATCTGTCTCTGATTGTTTTTAGAAGGTTTTCTGACGTTTCTGAAGTTTTGTGATTTTTTTTGTGTTTTTGATGCAAATAATGAGAAGGTACGATTTGTGCAATAAATAGAAATAAATTCTATTAAAATTAAATGACTCTGAAAATGGATTGAATATGGACGCCAGTCTCTTTATTAGATCTTCTCTATTGATTTCAATGATACCCAGATACTTGCAATAAGCAAAACAATAATTTTTCAATATGAAAAGAACCTGGTATAGATTGCAAATCTGATCAGATGCCTGAGTTGTACAGCTGCCAATGATAAGTCCTCCCTCCGGATGATGAAGGCAGAAGACTCCAGATATAGGGGCGCCACTCTGGAGGAGCTACCACGCCAAGAAGAGAGGCGTTTCTCTTTGCAAGGGAAAAGATGGCTCAACACAGCTGGTACGGCCAGGTACAGTACGGCCTGATGTCAGCAGCTTTAATGCAAGGTACGGCCCCCTCAAAAATAATGCTTAAGTCTCTGAATTTGGGCGCCCAAGGCAGTAGATGATGTCTGAATGCAGACAACTGTAAAGAGCTGAAGATGAAGATTTCTCTGAAGCTCTAAAGGTGAAGGTACGGCCCAGGTCAGACTGGTACGGCCTGCAGCATTAATTAAATATAAAAGGTACGGCTCCCTTAGCAATCAATCTCTGGCCCTGTATAATGTGCGCCAAGTTTGCAAGTGGTCTTCGATAAAGAACTTCAAACCCCAGTATGGTTTCTTATGAATAGTGTACGCTAAGTACGTAGTGTGCACGGGTCATGTTAATAAATAAATGAACACTGGCCCTTCGGCCTAATCAAGTATGATGCACCTCTATGAATGAAAGTCTCCTGAATAAATGACTAAGCTGAAGCTCTGTAAAACATATAAACTCTGATAAGCTCTGTAATTTCTTCTGGATGAAGAAATCCCACGACTGGCAATAAATCGGATGTTATTTCACATCCTCTGAACTGCTTCGAAGGAGATGGCTCGTTCTCCGACGATTTCGAGACGAAACCCTAAGGTCTCTGTGCTCTGGCAAAACTTGATCAATTCCTGTTTCTCAAAAATGTCATAATGGCTCAGAAACCAAGGCAAAACCCTTATTAAGCTGAAAAGTGCGATTTCCACCATAATAGGGTTTTAATTAAAATATCATATTTTAATCTTTTAATAATTCAAAAGTCTCCAGCCAAAATATTTTATAATATTTTAATTCTCAAACTGGCCCCCTTTCTGATGATGGGCGCACCCCTCAAGGCAGGCAACTTAAGTTATAATTTATTATTATAACTTTACATTATAATCGTTAAATAATTAATATTTAATTAATATAATTAAATATTAATATCTTCGCTAGTCCGACATGTCTGGCTCACCGATGTCGAATTTAACTCGAAATGAATCGACGCCGCTAATCTCAAATCAAGTAAAATAGTTGGTCCTAATTCTCACCGCTGAACTCGCTAAAATAGCAATTCTGCAAAAGGTCTCCGAATGAGCCCGAACAAAAGCCAATCAATCAAAACTGCCAATCAGACGCTGAGCCAAGCGCCGAAACGACCCTCTAACCACTTTGTCAGCCTACGAGGGTCTCATGATAGGCCAATCTCACGATCACTGATGCTCGCCAAAAACGGGGACATGACAGACACTGCTTCTATCTTGACCTAGGTTGGACTTTCTCTCCCTTGTGCCAAAGTTGGACTTCATCTTAGGCAAGAAATTTTCTCTCAAGTGCATGGGCGGACTTCAAGACCTCCATGCCATGATGCAAAGGCGTACTTCAAAATTGTCTTGACACTTCCTTCTCCATATGTCTCTCAATGCCTAGGTGGACTTCATAACTTTCTTTCCACTTGATGGCGGACTTTATGAATTCTTTTCCATGTGATCAATGCCTTAGGTGGACTTCTAAGTGAATTCTTTGACTTCATACTTAGCCAAAATTCAAATTTCATTTTCCAAGGTGTCAAACACATAGTTAATTTCATGAAATTTTCCTCCCCAAGGTAGCATTACATAAGCGAGGCATTTATACTTAGTCAAATTTCTCAAGTTTTCCCCTCAAGGCGTCCATACTTAGCCAAATTTTGGAGTTTCTCCCTTCTTCCAAGTTGGGGCGGACTTCACCAACTTTATGCCAAGGTAGGGTGGACTTTCAAGATTTCTTGCCATTGTCTTTTCCATGGCAGGGCAGACTTTCCATGATGCTTGCCATTTCCTGTGAAGGGCGGACTTCGAGAAGTTTCTGCCATTCCTCATCTTCTTCCAAGTGGACTTGCTAGCTTTTATGCCATCTCCCCTCAAGTCATGGGCAGACTTTGAGAACATTTTTCCTAAGGCAAGGGCGGACTTGGCCTATGCTTGAACGTCTCTCATTTCTCTCCACTTGGGCAGACTTTCTTCTAGCCTGGGCAGACTTTCTTCTAGGCAAGACATGGCATGGTGGACTTTCCAAACTTCCTTCCAAAGACTAGACATTTCCATCATCTTCTAGGCAGACTTCATGATTGTTTTGACCATTCATGGTGGACTTTCAAGGAGTCTTGACAAGTGCGTCTTGGACATGGTAGACTTTCTCAACACTTTGACATTTCTTCCTGGATGAACTTGAAGGTTGGCCATGCTTGGATTCTTATGGATCATCTGCACAAACCCTTGCCATATGAATTTTTGATTTTTCCAGATTTTTCATTGATTTTTGCTTGATTTTCCGATATTTTTTGATTTTTTGGCTTGATTTTCACATCTGGTGGCCTGATTTTATATTCTAAAAATGGAAATGTTGACTCCTTGACCAGGGTTGACTTTCTAAAAATAGAAAAAGCAAAATCCCTAAAAAATAGGGAACCCAGATTGGTCCAAAAATGCCAAAAATGTAAAAAGCGAAAAAGCAAAAATCCCTAAAAAATAGGAAGTGTCAGAATTGACCCAAAGCACAGGCGATCCTCATCTTCCGGACCTTCTGAGCACTTTCGTGACGTTTAGGCATTGTTTCAGGCTTGAATTCTCCAAATTGGTTTAAGTGACTACTCAAACTTTGACTTCATTTGTAAAGACTAGTGAGCAATTTTGCATAAGGCAGGGGTCCCCATTTGCAATGGGGCGTGAAAAGGTCGTCTTATATATCCCTGTGTTGTCTTGTGACAACCAAACCTGTATGTCAAATTAAAACTTTTGAATTTAACCACAATAAGTAAAAACAATGCCATTTCAATAAAAAATTTCTTTTCAATTTCATAAACATGATATATCATTTTGCAGCTTTAACTATTTCTTTCCAAAAGAAACTGCAAAGTAAAGAAGAATAAGATACATACATAGCCCGTAAGCTTTTGGCACAAATAGAAGTAAGAAGGTCTAGGAGTTTGTCCTGTCAAATCTTGGATCATCGGCTAATTGTTGAGGAGAAACATCACTCAGGCATTTTTCCGCCAACCACGGACTTATAATGCGGTCCCCCACACATTCATTATTCAATGAATGGCCCTCCCTTCGAAGAAGACATTGGTAGGGTATCCCTTAATGATTACCAACTAAGCATAGTGTTGTGTTCCTACATAACTAGGTCCTGTGCAAACGACAACTCTTGAACTAGTATGTACTTCGGGATCACGGTGAACTGACAGTGCAGTACTACAACTAAATGTAAGTTGTTCCTAACACTACTTTGACCAAAGTGTTTACATTCAATAAAGAATGTAGGTCATCTATCATATGCACTAGCCAGGGTCAATTTGACTTAAGGCTTCCTTACTCTACGCGCAGGTTGGTCTGTTCGAGGTAATCCGTACCCTAGACGTCCTACATCAAGCTAACTACTAGAAAGGAGGGCAGTTTAACAAGTGCTCACAATTACTTATCCTAAACTGGACATCTTCATCCTAGGAGTTTCATTAACTTGACTAAGTTAATCTATTAACTTGTTTGTGATCGGCACCCTATTAAACACCCTCATTTCTTCCCTAGTATTTAATAGCTACTTGAAAACATACACACCTTATATGGAGCTCATAGCAAATCACTCCTTAATGTATCTATGAACCTAGTGTAATTCGTACACTAATGCAAGCAAATGTAAACAGTAGTAAACATGCAATACCATTTTTCTTAAATCACAAATTGCTTCTTGTTCATGGACTTTAAAAACAATTCCTATTCTTTACTTAATCCGAAGTTATTCTTTCAGAATTACATTTAGAAAACCATTCTAAAATATGAAGAATAGAACTAATTACAACTCCCTATCCATGTTTATTCAGAAAATACAAGTTCAGACTTTTATTTAGAAACTCATTCTAAAATACGAAAGTAGAATAGCATGCATATTTAAATTCAAAAATATATTTAAAATTTCGTTATAGAATATAAAGAAGAATATCATGCCTGATATATGCTTTCCCACAGATGATGTTCTACTTTGAGTCTGTAACACCTTCAGCCAACAGTCAAAAGACTTCCAGCTACCTCTTTTACTGTGAATCAACTTTTAAACATAGCTTCAAGATAATCTCAGCTCCTTACTCTTTAAACTCAGAAATGAAGAATGATAGTAAAGAATTACTGTCACTATAAATTGTGCTCTCAGAATATAAAGAAGAATTCACTCTAAATTGATGATATAGGATAGAAATTGCCGAATCTATTTAGAAACAAGATTGTAAACTCTCAAAAATTATGTCTTTGCTCTCCAAAGAAAACCTAACAGCAATATGAATTGGTGAGTTTAAAGAGTGAATAGGTGCCTTTATATAGAGCCCCTGCTCAACTTATTCTACTATTAAGAAGGTAAGAAAAATGCTAGACAGTCCCAAAATAATTTAAACTTGCAATGTGGTGAATTAAAGAGATGATTCGGCCTTTCCTGTTGATAGCAAATGCAGAAAAATTCGACATTGAACTGATAAAACTCAATATTTGACACCTAAAGGCTTTTTTCTGTTTTAGGTGCACAAACTCAGCAATTCGTTTTGATGATTCAACAATGGTGAAAAGGTCAAGTCCGCTTGCATTCCAAGTTGCCATTTTATGGGGTTTGATAGCCAAATACTCGGCTTCATTCAAGTCGCATTGACCTGGTCATGGCGTGAGAACTCAGTCGCGCATTTTCACTTCATGGGAATTCCCTTCATTTTATTTTATTTTCCTTTTCTAAAGTTTCCCATCATTTGGAATGAAATATTTTCAACATGGCGTGATTTTGCCAAGGCAATTGATCTATTTTGAAGTCACATTTATGGAGTTATTCGACTTCCTAAGTTTTAAAGAAATATTTATTTTTGATAAAATAAAGTCTCATATTTCCAAACTTCGATTTCCTTTCCACACTTTATGATATTTAAATAAAGTGCCATTTTAACTTTATTTGATTTCCATTTTATTTAATAACATATATTTATATATTTATTTTATTATATCAAAATATATATATATATAGTATAGCTTTAATTTACATAATATTTATTTAAATTTAATAATTTAAATAATCTCATATACATGTATATATATATTTTGTAAAAACTATATTATATATATTTGATATAATATTAAATATATAATTATATTTACCTTTACATATATACATGTATATGCACATACATATTTAATTACAAAGTACGTATACTGCGAGCCAGTCAACATACTTTTATTATATGTACCTATGTATATGTATATATATGTGTAGATGTAGATTCTGAGGTAACGTCAACATAATATTTATTCATATTCACGTATAGATAATAGGTTGGTTGTGGGTATGTATACATGTATATTTTCTTGTATACTTTCCTCTATGTATACGTATTCATAAGTGTATTTATATTGATGCACATGTACGAGCATATCCATTTTCTCTCATACGTTTGTATCAACATGGATATACTTATGGATACATGTATATATATATATATATATACATGCCCACCTCCTAACCAATAACATTATTCCACATACAGTTACACTGGCAAGCATCACTTATTCATGCATTCAGAAGTAGATAAGACTCTTAATGTCAACAAACAAGCCTATGGATGACTTACCCTTAACTCAACAAACTGACTTAGCTTACTCAGTGTATAGTATGCGTGTGTGTATGCTCAATTGGTACTCATTACTGTTTACCCGACCAAGCTCCTCCCCGAGTGATATCTCTCCTTTGCCTGGAGGAATGAACCTGTTTCCTACACATCATGACACGACAACGAAAGTCATATGCTCAAAGCAAGGCAGTATACATAAAACATCACAAAAAGTTAGAATAACATTATTCCATAACTTATATGCCACATTCATTCAAGAATTACATCAATAGAAGTATCAAACAAATGAGACAATCATTTTAAATAGGACACATTCAATTGGTATCAAGAACAATATGTTTTATTCATCTAAAAGATTCAAACATTACAATGCATTTCCTATGCAGTAGTAGCTATACAATCGGGGTGTAACATGTATAAAAACATGGTTTTTTTTATTTTGGTTTTGTTTTAATTTTTGGTGTCTGTTTCCAAGTTTTCTCCTTGTTGGCATGTCTTTTGAGGTTATTTACCTTGGTCATTTCGAGGAATTAGAGTCTTTGATTTCTTGTGATGTCTCCTTGGCATGTTTTTTGAGGCTATTTACCTTGTTCATCTCGAGGAATTAGAGTCTTTGACTTGTTTAAATCCTACTTCCTTTATGAGATGAGTCAAATAAACACAAGATAAAACAGAGAACTGGTTTACTTGATAAAATATGAGGATGAGGCAATGATAGAAAAAGTACTTGCTTTGGTAGAGCATATGTACTTTATCTCAAATTTATAAGTAGTGAACATCAAAGCCTAGCCATTAGCTATCTCAAAGGTGAAGAACACAGGATTATATTGAGAGGGGGGTGGCAGGGTGAATCAGTATAAAACAAAACTTTTACTATTTCAAAAACTTAGCAACCACAAAAGAAATGATATCCAAATACTCAAGATGCAAATAAGAAGAACACAAGGTTTACGTGGAAACCCTTGTGGGAGAAAGCCATGGCAAAATATTGCTTGATGATAAAATCTCTTACAATCTTTGTAGGCACCAATGTAATAACACTTGCCAAATCTGATCCAAAATTTCTGATGTTGCACCTTAGGAATTTCGTCAAACAGTTGACATGTAAAGTCTGACCTTGCCGTTATGAGATTTCAGTTTGTTTGTTTTGTTTTTGGTTTGATGCCAATGATATTCAAATGCTTGGAAATGCTTGCAAAGATAACTAATCAAGTATCTAAAATGAAATGCAGCTCTTTTTGTATTTTTTAGATGCATATACGAGTTTCTAGATGCAAATGCACATCTACAACCAAGGGACATTTTCACAAACATTTGGCATGAAAACTAATTCAAAGTAATGCAATTACATGTAAGAGACATTTTTTCAAATAGATGTCCAGCAAACTCCTTATACCTCCAATTGATATTGAAATGATATGAAATGTAATTACAAGCTGGAAATGATTTATAATCAGAATTCTACATGAACTATCTCAGCCTTGTCTGACAACTAAGATGCAATAGGACTGATCTAATGTTGTGCAAATGCCAAGACTCTTGGCTTACATTAATTTCTAAAATATATGACTAATCTGATTGGAATTATGCAACTATAGAAATGATATAAAATCTGATAAAAACCTGGAAATGCACTTACAGCCACTATGTAGTAGGTTGATTCTCCTTGGGGAAGATGTAATTATGCCTCCAAGTGGTGCGCCCTTCCTCCTTGATTCCCAATGATCCCTTATGAATTTTATGAAATTTTTTGAAGGCCTCTAAATCAACATCGCCCCTAGTCAAGAGGGCTGCCCCTGCTGCTTGAAGAAGATAATAATCAAAAATAATTTCCAGCTCTTAAGTCCTCCAAAATGCTATGAAAATGATTGTTGTCACCAAAGCAATCGATTCCCCAAATGCCCACAAAAATTTGATCCTTCAATGATGAGCTACGAATGAAAATGCAAGTTCTTTCATGGCTGACCTGCAAACTGAAACAAAATTGCAGACCTCTTTTCTTCACACAAAACTCTCCAAAATGTCTCAATTAATCTCTATGATGAATACTAATTGTATCCACCTCTCAATTTGGGAATGGGGCCATCACCAAACCCTACTAACCAAGGGAGCATCACCTTGATCAAGCTGTAACTTAGTTCCAGCCAAGAGAAAATTCTCAATAAGCAAATATAATTTCCAACATAAGATGATAAAAGCCAAGCCCAAGCTTCTATTTATATTTTTCCAACGGGAGCCCACTCACTTTTCTTGTCAATGTGGGATAAAAAATATATTTTAAACTTAAGTGACTTTATGATATATTTTATTCCAGTCACTTTAATAAATTAATTGAATATAACTCCACATTGCCAAATAATTAAATATTAATTCCCTCCCTTCCTTATTGGCAAAAATCATCAAAATAATATTCTTTTGGCCAAAAATACATTCCCTCACCAAAAGACTAGCTCACGGGAATGGTGAGTGAGTTAGCACACAACTCCAACTGTCAGTGCTAAAGTGAGGACATTACAACCAACCTACAGGAGACACCAATCCCCTCTTATACAATTTGTGAGCACCAACCCACTGGAGACACCAATCCTCACAATTGAGCACCAACCTAGTAAGAGACACCAATCTCTTGTTAAGGCACCAACCTTCTATGCAACAAGAACACTATCTTCTTGTGAATGTCTTCTTCAATGGAGGATGAATAATCACATTCAAATCAGCAAGTTCTTCTCTTCAAAACAACTTATACTCTCCTCTATAGATCTGCCATAATTCATTCACAAAATCTTCCTTAAGTAATCTTCTATATTTTCTTTCTTCAGATCTGCTTGTGCTTGTATAATATATCTTCTATTTCCACACACACTCTTTACAACATCTCACCATCTCTATTTATATTTTCACCAAGAGTGGTGATTCCACGAAGGGATACAATCTTTTGCAAAGGATACAGCTTTCAATTATATTTGCACCTTTTCACATTGCCTTTTAATACTAAACTTGGGTGCACCACTTAGGGGTTGGCCCCTATAGAAAAGATAATTTAATTTATTTTTAAAAACTCCAAAGAGGACGCCACACTAGGGGAGGTCAGCCCATACATAAAAAATATTCTATTTATTTTATTTACAGATTCAAGGAGGGTGCCAAGTAGGAGGGAGTCAACCAGCAATAAAAATAATTTAATGACTGCCTTGTGAGGATAAAACGGTCTTGGAATGGGTGCAATTTCTTCCACCTTCATTGTGACATGACATTAATGTAACTTTGCCATAATATGCCTTTGACATCAATGACAATAATTCTAACAAAAAGTTTGACTTGTTAGCTGATGTCTTGTTGAACTCACTGCCAACATACCTTCAGAAGAAGAGATTAGTCATTCTAAGTCAGCACTAGGCATGGTTGCTCATAACTTTCCCGTATTGTGTGCTCAACATAGCATGGTAATCTAGAGAATGATGGCCAGAAGTTGTTGTGATTCTAATGTGAGCTTGAGATGTGAGGAATAATTTCCCATTTGTTGCACGCCAATTCTTGATAATGGCATGGATATTCATTTACCTTCTGACCTAGTGGTTGCCTTACACTTCAATTTTAAATCCTACCTATTAGGCATCCCTTAGTGCCTGCAACAGTTACTATGCTTGTTGGGTGACAATCCTTTTAGGCTATATTCTTTCGCCTATCCTTTAGATACTAATGGCAGTCACATTGGTTGGCAACACAATAATCATAGGAGTATTTTTAAATAAAGGACCTCCTAGGTGGGCGCAATACTCATATTTGATAGCTTTACACTCATTCACAAGTGGTAGAATATTCCTTAATAATAAAATATAGAATCCCAAAACTAGCGTAGTACTTTCCTTCCTTTGACTATTATAACTACCTGATACACACCTGGGTGCAGCTATCAGACCTTGAATGCTGCAGTTACAGACCTTAATATGTTGGTGGTTCTGTAGAAGTCAAGGACAATTATTTACCTATGACCTTGACAGATAATTTTAGGCCATAAACATGATTGACTGACTGTGCCCTATCATGGACTGAGCCTATTTTTAGGTTGGTTTCGACCTATCCATATTTGGGGCTAGTATTCCTAACACAAACATATAGGTACGAGTAAAAACAAATAGCTAGGAGTGAGCAAAAGAAATGATAGATCTTTCTCCTTAGCGAAGGACTGAGAGACTAGGGGACATAAGAGAAGGATGTATTTTCATTGGAAGGTTGTTTTAAAGGTCTGTTGCCATGTGATGTGAGATTGAGAGGATTGTAACCCATGGCTGTGAATGTGTGTGTTTTGGCTGCTAGAATTAGCTACCCTTCATTGTGCGCTTAATCTTGGATTGCATCAAGTGGTATTAGATCAGTTCACTCATTGGGATGTGTTTGAACTTTGAGGTTGCATCATTTGCACAAGATGGTTTAGTTAAGGTCCTTTTGGTTGGAAGGTGTCTTAGAAGGCTCTAGTGGATTTTTGTTGTGGGTTTGTGACTGCAAGGGTTGTGTGCTCTAGAGAATTTATTACAGGTGTGGAGTTCTGTAACTATAGAGAGCTTTGTGCTCTAGAATATTTGTTGCAGATATTGGTAACTGCAGAGAGCTGTGTGCTCTAATAAATTTGTTGCAGGCATGTGGTGACTTGATACTCCAAAGGGTTGTGAAGAGGAGACATGAGTGTACCAGAAAAGGCTTTGTTGTCAAAGGTGCATTGAATGTTCTAGTGGGTTTGTTGCAGGTGTAAGTCTTGTAATTGCAGAGAGTAGTATGTGTGTGTGAAGGTGTTTTAAAAAAAGAGGATGGGGATGGTCTTGAAGAGGCTCGTTAAGTGGGCATTTATGGAGCAATATCAAGAGGAAGAAATCCTTGAGAAGATGAAGGACATTCATTTGAGATTGAAAAGAATAGAGGGTAAGCAACACGGAAGAGTTGTTGTAGATGTGATTGGGAATGATGAAGAATGTCACATTGGTGGCATGGAAGAAAATGAAACCATACAAGTTGAACCTGAGGAGATGTTTTTTGAGAAGTTGATGGACATCCTTGTGAGATTGAGAAGGTTGGAGTCTAAGCAATGTAGAAGAGTTGTTGTAGATAAGACCAAGAATGATGAAGAATGTCATATAGATGACATGACAAAAAAAAAAAGAATGTGACTACAGTTGAAACATGTCTTTCCAGAGGCATGGATTGATGATGTATGAGGTTGTGGCAGAGGAGAAGGGTAATGATGAAACCTATTTTTGTCAAACATTGTTCTGTTTGCAGATATGGAGGAAGGTTAAGACATAAAAGAGGAAGTTCTCATGCTAGAGGATAATGCAGAAGATAAAATTATGGTGGTGATGGAAGTTTGAGAAGTTCAAATTGGAGAAGATAAAAGTATTATTGTGGAGCTTCCTTTGGAGGAAGTAGTTGATTTAAGCGCTGAAATGGTGGTTTGTGAAAGCCCCATGTTTGATCGTGGAGTTGATGAAGAAAATCTCTTGTTTGAAGAGGAGATGAAGAAGATTGAGGAGCTGTTCACTTCAAGTGATTCTTCACATGAAGATATCATTACTATAGAGGAGAAAATGGTGGCAGTGACAAAAGATCAAGAAGTGTAGGTTATTGAATTAAAATAACAAAGTGTTGCAGGAAAAGAGTCCTTGAAAGAAGTAGCAGATTTGAAAGCTGAAGTGGTGGCTTGTGAAGGCCTTGTATTTGATAGGAAAGCACATGAAGGTGAAGAGAATCTCCTGTATGAAGAGGAAACTAATAAGATTGAAGAAATATTTAGTTCTTGTGATTCCTTGCACATAAATTCTGTTGCAGCTGAGAAGGTTGAAGAAAAGAATGCAGAAAATAGTTCCGTTAAAATCCATCTCATGGTAGCAAATTGTTATGAGAGTGTAGTTTAGATTTGTCCTTTGAAGAACATTAAGATATTGATCCAAGTCGAAAAAGAAAGGAAGTGCCTTGATGAGGCTCTGGATGAAGAAATGGTCATAGAGCTTTTTAATTTTCATAATATTAGTTGTGTCGATTTGATTGTAAGAAAAGTTGTAGTGAGTAAAGAGCAAGAGATTGCAGCTGGAGCATGTCTTTTAGAAGGCATGAAATTGTTGGTGAATGAGGATGTAAGTAAGAGTAATGTGGTTGCAGCAGTGGTTGGTCCTTTGGAGGTCAAGATGGTGCTAGCAGATGTGATACAACAAAGCATAAATAAACTCGTTGGCATGCAAGATGCAGAGGATTATGTTAGTGAAGTATGAAATGTTGGAAGGGAAGTGGATGGAGAGTTGGTGATGGAAATTGCTGATTTCCATAATGCTGTTAATGCTGATTTATGTGTAGATAAAGCAGCGAGTACAAGAAAAGAAGCAGATGAAAAGATGGCAACATATTTTTTTATTTCCATAATGTTGTTAATGCCGGTAAAGTGGTGAGTGCACAAGAAAAAGAGGAGTATGAGGAGATAGCAATGAGAATTATTGATGTTATGTATTCTAGGCGGAGGATAGAAATTGGTGGGTTAAACCCTAGAGAAGGAGAGGAGATGAGAAGTGCTTGGTGGAGGTGGATGGTTAGTGGTGGTTTGAAACACACAAGAGGAAGAAAAATATGAAGGAACATTAGGAGGAGGAATTTAGTCTATGGTGGACAAAATTCCACAAGAGGAGTGAAGGATGATGAATAAGTTTGGCAAAAGTAGATGAGAAAATCTATATCCCTTAATTCATGGGCTAAACTCTTATTTTTATTTGCTCTCTATATCTTTATGCTATTAAAATGCCATTAAATTTAAAAAACAAGTTTTTTTTTGGTTTACATTTTTCTCCTTTTTTTGAAAATTCAAAAATTTCTCGATTAAATCCTAAATTTTCTAAAAAATCTTAATCTTTGGTTTGCTGATTTTTCCCCAAAAGATTTTTGCTGCTATGGCATCAGTTGGGACATGATGGTTCATATTCCTCTTGCAATTGTCACAAGTACAACCACTTACAAATGCCAAGACAAGTCAAGCCATGTGGTAATGTAGATGCGGTGTTATGACTTGCAAATAGGTGCTGACTAGGATGAGGATCTTGCTATTGAAACTGCAAAGGCCATGGTGCAACCCCTAATATTTATGGTATGTTCTAGTGACCCATATCTTCTTGAAT
>VDFB02060264.1:0-26984 GCA_007258455.2 Sequoia sempervirens | reverse complement strand
TGTTCCTGATCATTGCAACTCTTTGCTTTGTCAGATCCATCTTAGGAAAGTTGTTCACAGACACGTGTTCATGAGAAAAAGTGTTGTCTTACCATCAATTACCCACTAGATTTGGAGAGATTTGATACATAATCCCCTGCATTTTCTTTTTGGAGTAGATTTACTTGGTATGACAAGCTCAACATTGGCATCTCTGAGTAAAGAACTTGCCAAACTTTCCATAGATGGAAAATTCCTTCAGCTGTGTATAAAATAGGTGAACATAAAAATATATTTAAATTGAGGAAAATTCCACAGATTTGAGAAATATGAACATATTCGTTGTCCTTATATGACATTTTTATGGATTTTTTGTAGGATTCTTCAAGGAAAATTATAGGAGTTGGTGATGGCATTTTACAAGGCACTGAGGCTTCAGCATAGGGTGTGGCATTTGGTTTCTCTGGAGTGTTAACTAAACCTTTGGAAAGTGCAAGAGAACATGGTGTTATTGGTTTTGTACATGGTCTTGGGAGAGCATTCTTGGGTATTATTGTTTAGCCTGTGAGTGGAGTCTTGGGCTTTGTTTCCTTGACTGTGCATGGTATTGGTGGAAGTTGTACACGTTTTTAGGTATTTGGAAACAAATCTGTTTCAAATAGGATCAGGATCTCACGTGCCATCCAGAGTAGTGGAATTCTTTAAGAATATAATGAAAGGGAAACATCTGGGCAGGTCATTTCCCTTTTCACTTTTTACTTGGGAATTTTTACTTTCCTGCAGATTATTGTATTTATATTTTATCTATTTATGAACAAGAATATCTGTGGAATATTTGTTAAGGTTTTGTAAATTGACCATTTGTAATAATTTTGAGGATACCAATATGATATAAACATTAATGACAATAACACCATGATTACTGATTTTGGAAATCTGGTTTGGTTCTCAGTGTTGACTTATGTAAGTATAGTCCAGTCCAAGTGTGTTTGGATGCAGATGCCAAATGTAGTTTTAGTTTAATTATTTGATTCACTATGATATATAAATGTATTTACAATAAGGATATCACACACACACATGTATGGCAATAAAACAATAGCTTTTAAATACTAATAAACATAAGTGAGTGAATTTGTTGAAATCAACAATCTTACAGGAAAGCTGTTTAAAAAATCAATATTTGGATCATCTATCCTCAAAAGTTTGACAGCCCAATTCAATAATTTCATCAGTTTTGTACTTTTTACTAGGGTTGAATGAGAATCTCTTCAAGAAATTAGTGCATGTCACCTTTATGCTTTAACTTGTAAATTAATGTGTTTCATGTATTTTTTTCTGTAAATTGAGGTTTTGAATGGGCCATTAGCTTGAGTTATTGGCATTAACCGGGCCCAGCTAGTGGGAACACAAATAGGGGGCCCCATCCCCTAACAACCAAAAATCCAAGTGCACAAGTAAAGTGGCACAAGCCCACCAACCCTGCAAGGGCTTGAAACTAGGTGGGCACTGAAACAACACCATCTAAACACCAACAAACCATGCCATCAATGACAATGTGTTTCCATTCACATACTAGTGCTTTATTGATCTTCAAATTATCTGACATATTAATGGACGAATTGCACTAGTTTCTTATGTATTGTTGAGCACTATTAAAGAGAGAACATTGATTTGTATGTTGTTGACTTTGCAGATGGTGCTTTACCTTGCAGAAGAAAGGAGACATTTTGGATGCACAAATATTTTCATGGAACCTTCAAAATTTGCATGGTCAGATTTATATGAGGAAAATTTTGAGGTATCAAATCACCAGCTTTTGTTGGTCACAAATAGGCATATCCTGATGGTGCAGGTTACTCAGTGGAGCTTATCCTTTTAGACTGCATTTTGAAATATTGTCATGGTAGGTTAAGGCACTTATAAAAGTGTTTGTTCCTATATTTTCAGTGCCCATCATCAAATAAAATTCTTACAAGACCATGTAAAATACTATGGGATGTTCCATGGGAAGAGTTGCTAGCCTTGGAATTAGCAATGGGAAGCTACCAGAAGCCTGCTCATCTAATTTTTCATCTAAAAAGATTTGAAAAGTCTAAATGCTTTGTTAGAGTTATAAAATCATTGGGAGAAAATGAAGAGGAATGGATAAGTTATAAAATCATTGGGAGAAAATGAAGAGGAATGGATAAGTCAAGCGAAAATGATCTATTCTTTCATAGAGAACCTTTGGAAGAAAAATCAATCACTCAATAGACTCTCTGGTTTCCAGGTGAGGTCTATGTGTCATTTTATCTAAACCTGATATTCTATGAATCTCTTGTAATAATTAGGCATCCTTTTTTCTAAGAAAATAATAGGAGGGTGTAGTTGGGTAAAAAAAAGACCTTTCCATTCTATTTGGTGTTGGACATGCACACTGGACAGGCTATGAACATGCACCAAAGCACAAAAGTCAAAGATTGAAAACTACTCTTGAGCTTTGATGTGGTGTCACTATTCACAAACATCTCCTTGATGAAGCTATTGAGACAATCAAGTAAATTATGGAGAATGAAACAACTAGGCAAGTCAAAAAAATTCAAGATCACCATGCTTTAGTTTCTCAAAAGAAAATTTTAAATAGAAAGAAGGGATGGCCATGGGCTTCCCACTCACCCCTCACCCCAACTATGGCTATGCCCTTCATGGAAAAACTAAAAAATGAGGCCATGGATCATTTGATCTCGCAATTCATTGATAATAGTAGTGTCAAATGGCCTCAAGGCAGAGATAATCTAGACATTTCCTTCAAACACCTCAATATAGTATCAAATCATACGCAATTCACAAAGGTGGTAGATAAGAATAACAGACTTCCATTCCTAAATGTTATAAACTTCTAATTATAAGAAATGAGGATGGATCACCCTCAAGAAAGGTCTATATAAATAAGACACATATGTCTATGTACATTTGAGCATACTTGCATCACCTTCCATTCCAAACATTGGGAATTCTTAACACCCTCATCACAAGGGCACTAAAACCCTCTAATGCAAATCACAAGAGAGCAGAAGAAAGACATCTCCTAAAGTTTTAAAAAGAGATGGCCATAGGAAATGACAAATATAAAAGATAGAAAACATTGAAAAAAGAGGCTCCCAAAGGAAAGACAAAAGCAATAAGGAGGAACACAAGACAACCTTCCTTCCATACCTTTCAGGTACATTAGAATCAAGAAGTGAGTAATACCTCACAAATTATCTTAAGATTCTTTGTTGAGGCATGACCTTGGATTAGATATATCATACAAATTATAATTTTTTTTGGATGATAGCAAAAACAAATAAAATATGATACCTCTACATTTTATCCAAATTTCTTATTTGCTCCTCCAATCATTAAGTGGAAGAAATTCTATTTTTTATTATTTTTATTTAATTTTTTTGTAGATGTAAGAGACATCAAAGATCCGTGCTTCTGCATCATAATTCTTTTCATGATACATGCCTAATCTGGCCCAACACAGTTTCTTTAATAATAGCGCTTACAACTTTAATATTATTGTTAGGTTGGTCTATTGACACTAAGAAACTCGTTTGTGAGATTATTGAAGTTGGAATCAAAGATGCATCTGATAATCATTCATTTCCAGTTTGTATTAAAAGAGCAAATCAAGAAATAACAACAGATTTTACAACAATTGTGAAGGCAGAAACAATAATTAGTGGGAAGTTGTTACTGAATTCTGTAATGGCATTGGTGCCTATTCTTTTGAAAATTCACTTTTTGTACTTGTTTTGGAGTTTTATCCATATACCTATGGTTGAAGCCTCATTATGGAGTTTTCTACATATGCTAGTAGTTGAATCCTCGTTATGGATTTTTCTATATATGGCAAAGCCAAAGCTTGATTACAGATTTTACTACTTTCTCCACATTGTTTCAATGGTACAATTTTCTTATTGCATGCTTGGCACTGATCATCCTTGGTGGTCTTTGAGTGTTGATAAGTACCTTTTTAGTTTCAGTGATATGTGGCATGTATTTGTCCCTCTTTCTGGGTTGGTGACAATATTGTGTGATTACCCATGTCTATTCCTTGGCTACTTTACCTATGCTACACAGAACATTGTTAAAATGAAAATTACGGCCAAGATCCTAATACTGAGCACATTTAGGTTTTAATATTAGGGCATCCTTTACCTACAGATTTTGTCGCTTTCCCAGCTGCTATTGGTTCCGGCTCCTCCAAACTCTTCCTCATTGGTTTTGACCTTTCACTTCTCCTTTGGCGAGCTGCAGCCTAAAAATAAGGTTTCAACTAGGGGTTTAGAGTATAGAGTATGTTTATTAAAATCAAAATTACTGGCGGTAAACTAAAAATTATGGCGCCCATTATGCAAAAAAAAAATAGAAATAGAATATTAACTAGCAATTGCACCTTGGTGTGCAATGGGTACGCCGAAGAGGTGTGGAAGGTCAATTAGGAAAAAATTAGGTCTATTGTTTAGAGGAAGAGAAAGGGATAGAAAGAGGGAGAGATAGAAGGGGAAGAGTGAGAGAGGGGGTAAGTAGTGAGTTTACCTTGTTATGATCATTTGAGATAGGCCACATATTTACATTTGTTTCTATTGTTATTGTTGTTTTTGTAATTGTTAGGAACCGATGCATTCTTTTATGGGTTTGAAATGTGATTTTCTGTACCATGCAAGTTTTATGTCTTGTCACATTTTTTAATATCCAATTTTAGTCAAGCCCTTTTCTCACTGTTTCTCTTAATTAATTTATCATAACCTGAAAAATGGTTTATACTCCTCACCTCTTGAAATTTTTACCTCTAATTGACTATCATATAGGGGTGACATTTTTACCTCTAATTGACTATCATATAGGGGAGAGGACTCAATACCTGAGCATGTTTCAATAGTTGTGATAGTAGTTGTTTATATAATGTCCAATATTTTTATCAATATTGGACCAATAGTTGTGACTATCTCCAGCTTCTTCAAGCAAGGTTAGATTCAGTTGTATTGAGGTTTCACCTCCTAGTCTTGATGGTTGTTACAAAGTTTCTTTTGGTTATAACTTATGGGCAAGAGATCAATAGATCCCCTCAATTTACCTATCAAAAACAAAGTTTGAATCTATGAAATATTTTAACTATTTATAAATTTTCGGTAAAATAAAGAATTGATTTATAACCTAACTTTTTAAATCATGATAATACTTGTAAACCTGCAGTATGAGGGAAAATGAACCTGCAGTATAGGGAAAAAAGCATCAGCAGTGGTAATTGAGGAAAAAATGGCACTGCAGCACCCAACAGCATTAATCTTCGCAAACAATGTGTTTTCAAAGAAGCTACTTGAATGTTGTGTGGGCTGTATTGCACACCCACAATATTTTTTAAATATTAAAAATAAGAATGATTGATGCATAAGAAAAAAAACTGCAAAAGAATCACAAGAAATCACCAACCAGTAGTTTTGCTGAACTTTTTACGATGAAAATCACATTTTAAATAGTGACTTGACCCACACAATTTTTTTATGATTTTTACCCAAAAAATAGCAAGAAAATGGGGATAGTTGAGATGATTTTTTGAAGAAAAATAGTTTTTGTTTCTTTTCACATTTGCACAAGATTTCTTAGAGGAATCAGAGCATTTTCTAGGTGGGTTTGGAGATTTTTGGAACATAAAAATGTTTTTTTAATTTCTTCTCATATTGCACAGGATATTTTAGAGGACTAAGAGCATTTTGAAGCCGAATTTGGAGATTTTTTGGGTTGTAGGACACAAACTGTAGGGTTTAAACTTGATTTCTAATTAACATTCAATGATTTTCAAAGTTTTTTTCAAATTCCATCTTTCTGGTTTAGAATTTTTAACAAAGTTCTTCCTTTTTTATTTGTAAAATTTAAGTTAAAATATGACCTTTATTTTGTACAAAAGGCCCTAACCCCCAACCCTAAAGCCTTTTGTTTGAGTGGTCTTGAATCATCCTGTTCAATATTCAAATCCAATAACAGTTTGATTGACCTCACATCAAAGGCAACTGTCAGAAATATTTTGTTGTTTGGAATAAGCACACTGAGCACAATGACTTAATTTCTACAAGTAGAAGAGAATTTGTCCACATGCACAACTATTATGTGCTCATAGAACTTGGCATCTATATCATTTTAAGCACAAATAAAAATAATTCTTGTGCAAATTAATACAACATTTGACAGGTTCAAATATGCATGCATTTCCCATTGAATAAAATATAATAAATAGGATCAATTTTATCTCCTATAAATATGAATAGTTATATAACATGATTCATTGCACACCAGCTATTGTATTATGGCACTGTCACCACATTCTTTGGAGCCTAAGATTTGTATATACCTTGAATTATGGTACAATTAAGCTATAAATAGAATATAGAATATATTATACAGGTCCAAAATGATACTGAATACATAGCACATTATTATGTATTATATAATCAACGTTAAATTAAACTACATAGTATAAGATTTTACAAATCATTCGATGTCATAATACAATAGCAATACACAAATCATGATATAGTTTATAAAGCATACTAGAACTAAAGTCTATGACAAAAAGATATACTAGCTGATTATCTCAACTATCCGGATATTTGATGCCATCAATATCCTCTTGTGGCAGTTCTGTGGTTATTTGTAATTTTTGTAATACATAACATTGTGTTTCCTAACATGCTTAGGTTCACCTTCCATCCCCCAGGTAGTCAGAATCTTGTGTTGTGCTTTTATCATATAGCCTCTAGTTTCTTTTATATGTTGAAGCTAAAATTTGACTCCTTTTGCTATTGTTACTTTGTACTTTTGAGTGTCATAGACATACTTTCATCATTCAGTGTCATTGATAAATTCATTTTCTTTCTTTCTGACAGTTGCCACATATCTCACAGGCGAATTGTAAAATAAATGGTATGCTAGGGTCTTATTGAGCTTCTGGTAAGACCGGCTTATATAGTTTATTTTATGTGCACATTGCTCCTTGTATTGAAAATAACAGAAATCTCAGAAAAAGCCAGGCCTTCATTTTCAAGATTCACCTCTATTTGCAAGAAGTGTCACCCCATTTCGACTTACCATTTCTAATATTGCTTTAACATTTCCAACTTTGGCAACTGGCTATTCTTCCATTCAAAGAAATATTTTTAACACCAAAATGTAAAGGCTTCTAAAACCCTACCTACCACATCTGATCCATGTAAGAACTTCAACTACCTTACATGGAATAGGTAGTAGTGTACCATATGGTAGAGTGTAAAAATACAACATGGGTTTAAATCTCCTCGCTGTAATAAGGTGGCCTTTGATTCTGGTGTACATATACAAGGTCGTGGCACAACAATGATAGGATACATTAAAGTCTAAGATTAATGACTTATTTTTACAAAGCAATAATGTGGCCCAAGTGGTCCCGAAACCACATTGAAGGAGACTCATAAAAACTCCCTGAGCCCAAACAATAAAATGCAACTACTTATCCTTACACAACAAATACAGGGAAAATAGATTAAAAATATTTAACCCACATAATGATGAAAACGACAGTAAAACATGTAGAATATAAAAGCCATTACAATCACATTTTTAGTTTGTTGTTGAGCATGGGGCTTCAAAAAATTCATAAATATTTGGAAAAAATGTAAAATAAGTTGAATATTATAAAAAATTATCAAACAACATCAATTTAAACATGCTCCAATGATAAAAATGTAAAGCTTTTAAAGCAGAGCCAAAGCTCCCATCCCCAGGATTTATGATAAAGTGTTGAAATTCGTAAAATACACATAAAACTCAACTCCACTACAAATCTCAGATGAATCTAAGGGAAGAACTACACCTCATCCATGGAAATTACTCAAACTATACTTTTCTTCTAGAAGGAAAAGTAATGAGTTCAAATCTCTAACGAACTATTATGTGCCAAAATTACATAAAATGAATCGTCCAACTTTATAGACCTATATGAACAAAAGTAACAAATCCTAAGAGATTTAAATTCCATTAAAGCATATTAAACTTTGAAATTACATAAAATACAACATCCAAGTAAATCACGAGTTGTGCCCTATTCATCAGGGATTTCAATGTAAGAGGTGCCCCTGTGTATGGCATCTAAGATGAAGACTACATAGCAATAAAGCTTTACAAAATAAAGAAAAGACTAATTAATAGCCCCATAATTGAA
This sequence comes from Sequoia sempervirens, assembly GCA_007258455.2. Lineage (NCBI taxonomy): Eukaryota > Viridiplantae > Streptophyta > Pinopsida > Cupressales > Cupressaceae > Sequoia > Sequoia sempervirens. Next base: position 18,781 of record VDFB02060264.1, on the reverse strand, counting down.
ACCCTAGAACAAAACCTAAATATGTTGCGGACCATATTATTTTCATCACATACCAGTCTGAACTCTGGTGTCAAGTTCCTTGTGGTGTAGGAGCATTTTTCCGTATTCAACAATTGTGTGTAGACAAGTTGCTGTTTCATCTATTTCCACCATTATCTTGTTTTCCTCTACTTTTTTTCTCACAGTAGCTGACCTCGAAGAAGAAAAACATCAAATCTTAATAAGATATGGAGGCCACTGGATTTGAAATCCTGATTTGTAAAAGGGAAGTTGTGAGAAAAAAAATACATGAATTTAGAAGTATTTTTCGTCTGTCCTATACCCTGAGCAGGTAGAAGGTAAAAAAACCTTAGACGGTGTGAGGAAAGGGAAGGGAAGGCGTGAGGAGGAGGAGAAAGAAATTTTGAGCATATACCTTTTCTAATAAAGACGGTGTTGCTGGCATAGCCACCTCAACTGCAACTTACACAAATCGACGAGATAAATAAATGGCTACAATCAGTTCAATTGTGTGCAAGGTTTATTGATAATGCAAACCGTTGATTACACTTTTGAGGTTGGTCTTGTTCATATTGGATATGCCTTTGGCGTAAATAATATAATATAATATAAATATAATAGTATATTATATAATATTATAATATTATATTATATAATATTATAATATTATATTATAATATAAATATTACTACTATAATATAATATAAATATTATAATATATATATAACGAGAGCTGCAAGGTAGTGTAGTTCTTGCCAAAAACTGGCAGAACAGTTGCAGACTAAACATTGTCGCTTCATGAGAAATTGCCAATTCTTCATGAATTGCCAATTCTTCCACCTGTTGAGTTACTTCTGCAGCATTGTGTAAGAACAGTTCTGGCCTAGTTTGGTTTTGTATTGTATTTTCAATTTCTATTGTGTAAGAACAGTTCTGGTCTCATTTGGTTTTGTATTGTATTTCCAATTTCTATTGCAATGTTCCAAGGTATAGAAATAAAGCAGGAAATCTTTTAAATGTTCACATTGCCACTGAATCTTAAATCAAGGAAACAAAAGCATGTTTTCATATCATTAAAAGGAAATATACCAGTCTAACATTAATACAAAACATCAGAAGACTAATAGAACTCTACATATTGTTTTTTTGTTGGTTGTAATTGAAAATCAGCTCCATATTTGTATTTTTTAGTAATAAAAAGAACGGTATCATTAAAGCAAGGAAAGTGTATTTGTTTCCTTACATTGTGCAAGAATTTAAGCAAATAACATAAGAGTTATATAACTATATGTATCTTGCTATTGAAAACACTCGAACACAACCAACAACTTAAAACCATCATAAATTTTGAGGAAACAATAAATTAAACTCTACCAAATAATTTATGTCAACCGATGACAAACATTTGTTTAAAATGTTTCAATATTTATTAATGTGTGCATATCAGGATGTGATTACAATCATTCCTCAAATGATATAGGAAAAAAGGTTGGTATTCATGCCTTTGAAATTACATCTTCATCATTTAGGTTCATCCTTGAAAACTAGACACTACCTGAGAAAAAGGTCTACTAAACAAATAATGAAGACTCAAAAATAGATAATGAAGACTCAAGAAGTTTAGAGCATATGTATTAAGTGAATCTATGACCTAAGATCGAGAAAAGCAAAGTTCCTCTATTATAAGTGTTAAGAATTTGCAAAATAGCATAAGATTTGAATGCCAAAAATTCTAAAGAAACAACCTTATCATAAAAAATATAGCTAGTTAAATTCATGAATTCCTTTTTTGATTTCTGCCCCAAGCAAAGATGTATGTATATCAAGACTGAAATTTGAATTCAAGGAAAAGTACAAAACAACCAATATTACCTCAAGCAATGCAGACAATGAATGTACCACACCTCTGATGCTTGAATGATTATCTGATTCAGATATTCCAGAATCAGAATAGCCTCTTGCAATTTTTAAGTGACTAATTAATATTGGAAAAGTGGCCAGCATGCAATCTATTACAACAAGGCAGTCTTCACCTATTGTGGATGCTCTGCACCAGAAAAGCTAACTCTCAAGGTTCTGTTTTGAGATAGACAAGTTTTCAAATTATCAAGGAATAGCAAATGATTTCTTTAAGAATCTGACATTGACCACAATGCAATATTTTCCCAATAAACATTAATCTTATCCAATATTATTGTAAATAGAAACTAACAATAAAGCCATTTATCACAAGCTCTTATCAACATCATTAGAGTATAATACAAATTATAAGAGGAAAAATTGTGCCCATGAACAAATGTTCTAAATATGGTATAGTAGCAAAGTAGAAACACAAAAGGAATAATTAGGTGGCATTATATGTTCTTGGAAAAACAAGTTTGACATGTTGACTACTTCCATAAGAAGTGAATTTTGTGTTTTCCAATGGTCAACTCACCTCTAGTAGCAAACTATTTATCAACAAACTACTAAAGTCAATCTATTTTTGGTAGAAGCTAGATTTTGAAAGGTTTTTGAAGTTGGAAAAAGGGCCATCTTGGTTGTGGGAGGTTGAGAGGGGTCTATATAAACCTTTTCCCCTTTTCCATGTATAGTTGTTTGGTTTGGAACACATTTTGATGCCTGGACTACCAATGATACGGTGTTATGCTAGACCATAAATAAATTTTGTGTTATATCCTACAACTAAATGTAGATTTATTCTAAAACATTAATTGAATGCAGCTTTGTGGAGAAAGTTTGTTAGGTTAGGTTGCTTCCTTATTGCATTTGTGATTATGTATATTCCTTCTGAACCCATTTTGTTTAATAGTTAGAAGCATCTCAAAACCTGTGACAACCAAGTCCTTATTCAATGGGAACTGCTATTCAATTGCTTAACTACAAATGCAAGGTGAAAAATTTGTGGGATGGTGGAATAACTTGTTTATTTGTTTATTGGGACACACGGGTGCCTCAAGGATTACATGTAAGATCATACAACATATCACTGACCTACATAGAGGATTAGACTAGAGCACAATAGTTGAAAATGCCAATTGAAATTAACCTAAGACTACAAAATTTTTGGTAGAGATCAAGTATGAAATGAAGATGATTTCAAAGAGTGTATCGTCAAACGATTCTTGACATTGAGGGATTGATTACTAATCTTGATTATATGAATTGGAAAATCAATAGGGTCATCCCCAACAGTTCCAATTTGATTGACACGACATGATTACAAAGTTTATTATTGTGAGTTTAGCAATGGTTAAGCGATATATACACATGATAATGCATGCAGAATTGATAAACATCACTGATAAGCCAAACTGGTAATTTTGATTCATCAATTTTTATGCTCAGTTCTATTTTTTGTCATTTGGCTGAGAAATATACGAGTCAAGCAATGCTCATGAGCATGTTTACAAATTTTAAGGGTTAATTTTATGACAGTGGTAAACAGGTTTCAACAAATTAGTCCTCAAGGAAAAGTTCCTCCGGTGAAGATTGATGACAAGTGGATTCCAGATTCTGATGTTATCACCCAGATATTGGAGGATAAATATCCCTGAGAAGGCATCAGTGTATTTGTATAAATCCTGTTTGCGTTTACATCTTTATTAAATATGTTATTCTTTTATCTACTTTAGCATTAATTTCTGATGAAAGTGTAATATGAATGCTAGAAGAGATGGGTGTTACAGATCTGCAAGAGATGTGTATAATCTTAAAGTGTTCATCTTACTAATATTTACTAGATGACAAAAACAAACATTATGCATCCAGATTCCACACAATAGAATAAGCTTATAGCTACATGCAATCCTGAACTCCTCTACATAATAATATGCCTATATAGGGGACCTGTCGTCCATGCCCACTTGGATGATTGGATGATGTGTTGCCCATTTATCCACTTTTCAAGAATCAATGTATATCAGACTCCATACCCAAGATCAAAAAGTGTTGATCAGCATGTTTGCACTGGAATTACAATTTGATTTTGGGTTTTAGGTTAACACTAGCAAAGAAGAGTAGCATTCAAACCAAACTTAATGGCAATTTGATCATTTCTCTGAATTATTCTTTATTATACCATTGACCATTTTACAAGCCACCCTTCAACCAAAGAATCAGTGTGCAATTCATTTATTAATTTCCCAATGAATTGCATGACTCTTTCCAAGCAAAATAGACAGTCTAATTGGTAATTTATGGCCAATATATTCCATGCAAGGTTTGTTGAGTTTTAATAGTGCAGTCTACAAAATTGTGTGTTAATTTTCATTTAATGTAGTGTTTTGCAAAATTTATCTAATCTAGCGGGATCTCATTCTGCTGTTGACTTTTTCCTTGTGAGCTGACCTATTATCAAGGAAGTAGAAGAATTGCAAAATATTCTCTGTTGTTAAGCACATGGTTATGTATAATAAAAAGTTTTTAGACAGATATTCTAATGTTATAAGACTGGCTACGTCTCCCAGGCTCGAGGATGTAACGACATTATAAAAACCTTGTGATGGGTGATTTGGCCAATTTTGATGTTTCAATTGCAAGTGAACATCAATCAGATTGCAAGTATGTTAATGATTTTAATGGTATCAATGTTTCAAGGTTCAGTGAGCTAAATAGGAGCCATGAATTGTGAGATGCTCAGATAGAAAGTAATAGTGTGTGTGATTCTATTGAAGATAAGAAAACTTTTAACTCCTATTGCAACTTGTGGATGTCTGACAAACTCTGCACCTAACACAATTATTCTCTCAAATGATAGACTTCTGCATCATGTTGCAATTGGAGATGAAAGATCTACAGGTGAGGAAGATATGGATTGTCATGATCGGAGCCTAGAAAACTTGCACCATTCTGGAGATGCTAGAAAAGAACACCCATTTGAGCATCTGTCTGATGAAGATGGATAGCAGATGTTAGATGCAATTTGGTATGTAACAAATCTCAAGCAATCAAATTCAGTAGGAAACCCAGACTTGGAAATTAGGTCATGACTCTCAAAAAGAAATAAGTGCAAACACTGTACTCAATGCTTGACTAAAGAAAATATTGTAGAAGATAGCCATCAATAAAATATATTAGCTATAATGTCAAATTAAAATATATAAATATTAAGATGATAAATTGAAAAGAAAAACAAGATAATATCAGACTTGACTTTTAAGCAAAATGCAAAGATACTAAATAGCAATTTGGTATGTAACAGATCTCAACCAATCAAATTCAGCAGGAAACCCAGACTTGGCAATTAGGTCATGACTCTGATCTTGGAATAGCAATCTAAAAAGATAGTTTAGTAAATTGAATAATCCATATTAGTTTTCCATTTAGACGGCATTATCAGCATGACAAATGTGTAAATCAAATTCACTTACCTGGGTTTAAAACAAGAAAACTCAACAGGTACATGAAAAACTAAAAAAATGATCAAGTGTTGTGACCTGAAGGTTGTGTTTCAATAAAGATCTATGTCTGTAGAATATTTGCTTGTGTTATTTCCACTGTGTTGACTTTAAGCTGTATGGTTGAATAGTTCTTTCTGGACTCTCCATCTGTGACTACACCAAGTGGTATTAGAGTGAGTTTGTGAATCTTGAAGGAATTCCTTATTGTGAAGAGATCATTGACCTGAGGTAGGCTGCATTTGTTTTCAACTAATAATTGGCTGAGTCATTTGAAACCCTTATAGCTAGATTATTGAATTAAAGAAGTTGAATTGGATTAATTCACTTACCTGGGTTTAAAATATCTATGTCAGTGTTGTGACCTGAAGGTTGTGTTTCAAATGATCAAGTTGAGAAAAAGAGGCTATGAGAGTGTTGACAGGGATGGCATAGTGGCCATATGAGGACAGTCATGAAGAGTCATGAATGCACAGTCCAATCATGAAGATAATATAAGGACAGTCATCAAGACTCAAGAAGCGCAGTGAATCTATAGTGCATAAACAGTGAAAAAGAAACAGTTAGCTGAAGAATATAGTCACCTATACGACCATGGGATATTTACAAATACTGTCACAGGACAACCATAAGAGATGAATGAAGGACAGTGTTGAGAGGAGTCAAACAGAATCCACTACAATGTAAAAGGGGCAGTCACAATAGTGAATAGATAGAGATCTATCTAAACTGAAAAATGAAGTGAAAGACAAAAGGAGAAATTCGCTAATGTGATGAAAAACTAAAAAATGATTTTTCTACCCTTCAGTAGTTATGGTCTCCTTGTGCTCTGACATTCTTCCTTGTCAATGTGAAAATGAGGGTAAAAAAAAGACAGAAACAATATGCATTAAGAAATGGCAGGGATATTTTGCTAAAAGTCCACAGGTGATTCCATAGTTGACAAGTTAATTCACCTTTGTTTCAAAAAGACTAATGGTGGCTTTTAGGAGTTATTGAATCAATGTCAGAACCAAATATATTATGTTTCTGAATTATGATCACTTATGTCTGGTTAAATTGAATAAAAAATCTGAACTCACAAATTATGCTTTTGAATAGCAACCATCCAGTCAAAAGGGCACCCAGTTGGAATAATCATGTTATAATTATTTTTTGATAGAATTATGAACTGTTAGAGGGGTTTGAAAGGTTTCAGAAATCTTCAACATCAAGATAAAATATAAGCAATAACAAGACTTTAAACCCAAACAACCATATTAACTTTAACTAACATTCTTTTATTTTTATATTTTTAAGTGCTTCAAGAAAGCCCTGGAAGTTATTTTTATATTTTCTGGTGCTTCAAGAAAGGCCTAGAAGTTTAAGTATTTTCTTGGAGTGATGTTCATCTACCCATGTTGTAGCTTTGCTCTATATTCACAACCAAATTATATGTGAGTTGAATATATGTTGAAGCTTTGCTCTATATTCACAGCCAGATTATATGTGAGCTGAATTTTGTTGGGTATTTGTTCAAATTCATAAACAACTTCATATGTTTGCTATACATTTTGATACAGACATGACACAAATGTACTATGTTTTAAATTTGTTAACTTTGCCAGGGAAATATTTTTATCTTCACAAACTGCCTATGTCAAAAGTTCTCCATAGCTTTATCTTCTTGGAATATTAGTGTAATTGCTTAGTTTCAAAAGTGCATATATGGCCTCCATTTTTCCTTACTTGAATTAAAATCCTATCAAAATTTAAACACAGTGCCATAAAAATCCAAGTACTTGTATTTGATGATGAAGATTATTCGGAATTAATTTCTTTTTAGAATGCACCGTACGACAACATCAAAACAAGTAAAATTGCTTAGTGTTTGTCTAGCATGGGCATATGTGCATTTTTCAAACTAGAAAATCAGATTTGGAATAAGACATTGAATGTGACAAATGTAACAGAAAGGCATTGCAAGCAATTGCAGCCATCAATGGTAAATTTATAGTTATTGCTATGCTATCTGTTAATCTAAGTTTTCATAGCCAAACCAATGTTTCTTAGTAAGAATTGATACATGGAAAAAGGTAACAAAGATTGTACCACCCCAGAAGCCTCTATAACTGACAGTTTTCCATTGTGTTTCTCAATGTTTTTTCTCCAAGCTTTGATAGCCAGGTCTAACACACATATGCCTTGCTCCTACAAAGTGATCTCTGCCAACCCAGCAACAAAGGTAACAGATCCAAATCCATGCAGCACAACCCTGACTTTTTCAGCAACTGATAAAAAACTCCAGCACATACGGTAACCTAGAGAGAATGTTTTGCATCCATATATCTTAATGCCCTCATCATTGAGGGCAGCAACCAATGCCCTCGAAACCAGCCATGTCTCCCTTGCATGCAACTTGCTACCAAGCTCATTAACATTGCGGGAAACCCTAACTGCCAACTGTCCAGGGAAATAAGTTGCATGACAGTGAGAAATGTGAAGTCATCCCAACCACAGTCCAGTATATTGAAGTCGTCGATGGAGAGGAGATAGGAAAGCGGGGACTCTGAATGAATGCCGCACAAACTAGCCACGTCTCCCCTTGCGTCCAAACACTGCAAACATGGAAAATCGTGAACATAACCCTAATCGCCATATGTTTCAACTATTGACAATTTGCAGGAGCCTCCTTAGAAATCGTGTAGTCTCTTGCATTGGAAGCTGCAAATACCCCTGTGAGCCATCTGCAGTGCGAATGAGAGACTGCCTAAATATTTTGCATAAAATTTTTGGTTAAAAAATTTGCAACTTTTCATAGCTATAGGTTAAAATAAATCTATGCAAAACAAACCCCATGATTTGATTGGCTGAATAGGAGAAGTTTAATCACTGTTTACTGTTTCAAGCCTCCGCTATAGTTCCCGACAGGAACTAATACTATAATATAAATATTATAATATTATATAATACTATAAAATAAAATATTATATAATACTATAAAATAAAATATTATATAATACTATAAAATAAATATTATAATATAATATAAAAATATTATATACATGATTTAATAAAATAATAGAGGACTTAATATTATATAGATGATAGATAATTCGTGAATCAACTTCGTCCACGAAGAAGGGAGCTATAAGTAATAAGTAATGAAACTCTGAATTTCATTGAGAGTTTGATCCTAGCTCAGGATGAATGCTGGCGGCATGCTTAACACATGCAAGTCGGACATGAAGTGGTGTTTCTAGTGGCGAACAGGTGAGTAATGCGTAAGAACCTGCCCTTGGGAGGGGAACAAGCTTAGGTAGGGGTCCTATGAGGGGGGCTTAAACTCTATGGATTATGATCAAATTTGAAAGAAAAAAAATAGAGTAATAATCATTTATTTAGTCATTTTTATTTTTATTTGTCTGATATTAGTTATTTATTTAGTCATTTAGTTTTGATTTTACCTGATGATCAAATTAGTCACTTATAAATGACCAAATTAGTCATTTATTTGCAATATTCTACTAGTGTTAGTCATGTGACTAAAAATTTTAGTCACGTAGTCATTTATTTTCCAAATTCTACTAGTGTAATGTGTTAATTTCATTTATGTAATTTAGATTTTAAAGATTGTAAACATTAAGCATTCAATTATGCAATTAGTCTAGATCCTAATCAGATCAACATGTCTCTATAAAGATGAACAAGGAGACACATGCCCCATGCATACCTAGTGCCATGGTCAAACATTTTCTCAGTGCATACACCTCAACCAATTGGGAAATGTCTACCTCAACGATCAAGAATGAAAATCCCCAAGACCAAGGCACATAGAACTAATGAAATAGGATCTACACTACCAACAAAGGGAGACAAGTCTATCTCTGACTCCCGAACCTAAAGATTCCTAACACCAAGGACTCAACACATAACATGTGTACCCTATCATACAAAATATGTCACGAGCTCTCCATGGATCAAAACATGGAGGATCCTCCATACATCCTCTACCGTAATGGTGGCCTCATTAGTAGGTAAGTGAAAAAATGATGTCTTAGAGTTTCATCGCTCTATGGCATTTGATAGTTGACATGTAACATATATGTCTCAAACCCACAATGTCTAGCACATCTCGCTAAAGCTTGTGGAATCTAGTGGTCAAACGAAACTGTAGAACCCCAATCCTAGACCTACACAAACACAAGAAACAAACACAATGTTAGATCAAATGCAAGTGAGAATCAAGATTCACCATGAAATCCATTTAAATTGCAAAGAACAAGAAATGAGATGAAGAACATAAGTAATTATAAACAAAAGCTATCAAATCCTATTCAATGTAAAGAAAACTCTTGATCCCATGGGGGAATTGGTGCCAATTTGATGTGGAAATTGGTCATTTCCAAACTCCTATGATGCAATGTTGATGATTGATCCACTTTGGTGAAGATTCAATTGAGCTTCATGATGAAATCTGTAATAACCTAGCTAAGAACTTGACAAAATGGATGAAAATAGAGATGCTTGAGGATGAAATTGAGTACAGTAGACTTGCTCAAATTGTGGATGATCAAAACAAAGGATGAGCCTTCTATTTATAGAAATACAAGATGGAGAAATGAGAAAAATGGAGCAATATCGGATCATTCAACACCTAATTGGAAAGTGCCACTTTTCAAGATGTGAATGGAGGAAGCTTGAGCACATTTTGATGAATGTGCACAATAAATGAAATTAGGTGGAATTTGAAAATAGTGAAATGACATGTAAGAGGGAAAAAGAATGAATTAAATGCCACTTGGCTCAATGCACAAGGACATGTAAGAGGGAATGAATGTCTTGTTGGAAGGACAAATCCACTTGGAGGTATTTTAAATTTGAAGGAATATTCCCCTAAAGATGCCAAGTTGAAAGAAAATAGGGATTTAATAAATCTATTAAATGTATTTTCATGTGCAAGTGGCAAAATCTAGAGAAATTGGATGATTAGGATTAAATCAATCAAGGTTTAATTAATTTAATGAGGGATTAGGTGATGTGACTATTTGATTTAGATTTTTGGGTTGATTTAAATCAAAGATGAGAATGTGATTTAGATTTAATTAAATAAAGGATTTGATTTATTTAATTAAAGAGGGATGATGATGTTATATTAATTCAAATAAGGTTTAATTTATTTAATTTAATAAGATGACCCTAGAGATTTAATCAAATAAAATGAATTATTTAATTAAATGGAGACCAAAGGGTTAATAAAACAACTTTGATTTATTTAATTAACAAGAGAGAATGAATTAATAAGATAAATGATGATTTATTTAATTAAGGGACGAAGAGTGTTGATTTAGCTGAGAAGATGATTTAGGGTGAAATGGTGTTAGTAATTAGGATCAAGTGTGTAGGTATATTTTCCATGTCTACATTTTTCCCCTCTTTGAAGAAAAGCACTTGTTGTGTTGTTTCAAAGAATAAACTATATCAATTAGAATTAAAAAAAAATCAATTTTCAAAATTGCCCCATTACTGGCTTGGTGGACGAATTATGTTGACATACTACCCCCTTAAGAGATTAGAAAAAAAATTGAAATTTTTGGGTGATCTCATGAAAAAAAAAGAGGACAAGGTGCCCGATAGGTTCAAAAAGGTCCCAAAAGGTCAAAAACATGCTAAAATGATGTAAAACAGCCCATAGATAGACAAAAACAGGCCTGGGGAGCCAAAACCCTGGCAAGATGGCTAAACAGGGTCAAAAAATCATAACTTTCAGACTTAAATAGGCCTCAAGGGGCCATTTCCAATTCATTTGCACATTCATCCTTTAGAAATTTTACAATTTTGAGCTTTGACCCCTTCATGAGATTGCACAATGACAGATTACTCGACACATCTTGGATCGAGTATGCACACACCAGAGGCTACTTGGCATTAGACCACCAGTGAGTCAACTTGACCCGACCTCATATTTCAATTTTTGTGTGCATTTATTAGCTTAGGAACTAGGTGTTTGAGGAGCGGTCCAATATAGTGCCACTTGAAAGTCACTTTCAGCTCCACACAGCCTAAAACTGTGTTGCAGTCATGAGTAGCGACGCCATGACACAATTTGGAATTAGGGTTTAAACTCCAAACTGAGCTGCATACAAAAAGTGCACTGTCGCAAGCCTCTTTGCAAATTAGGGTTTAGTGCTAAAATGGATCACACCTGAAACTACGACACCATGATGGAGTTTGAGGGCCAAAGGCTCATAGAAGCATAGTTTGAAACTTTCAAACTATGTCACACCCACAAATAGTGATGTACAGGTTGCTTTGGGTATGCCGAGACCAGGTAGGGTCATAATTTTTTGATGAATTTTAATGTGGTGGCTTGCCCGATGCAAGAGGAGATGATACTTCATTCATGTGAGCATAGGTCCTGGGTACATTTTGGCATTTTGTAGGGTATTCCCGAGTGATAGCAGAAGCATCTAAGAGAAATCAGATTGTGGTACATTGCTTATGCACCATTCGTGAGGACACACTTGGGTATGATGATGGCACTCACTGAGAGATGGCACAGTGGGACATCCTTCTTCCACCTCCTAACAAGTGAGGTGATGGTCACACTATAGGACATGTGGAGGATACTCAAATTTCCTATCCACGAAGAGTGCGTGATTTATGATGTGGATGCCAGGAGGGAGGCCTACTATGACGTGATGGGCATTGATGAGCTTGTTATAACAACTATTATATCGGGTCTCATTGCACCAGATTAGCAGGGCCAATACTTCAGTCCTGGATGGGGGCTCGCTTGGGAGCACATGGTCTGAAGATGACTATGCTTTGTGTGGGGGCCAGTACTGTTGGTCTCGTTATACAAAGATCTTCATGAGTTTGCATACATCGACGAAAAAGCTATTGGGGCTGAAGTCACACTCCATATCTAGGCTTGAGAGCACATTTCCAGGCTCTGTCTAAGGGTAATTCTAGTTGATATGGAGCTAGATGATCCAGTTGTCTAGTGATACAGAGGAGGTGTCCCCCTCACATATACAGGAAAACACAGGATTCCTCATTGGAGGACAGTTCTAGATGATATGCGAGCCTTCACCTGGTAGCCATACCTTGGATGGTTCGCATGGTACGAAGGTGTGCAACAACTCTTTTTCACTTGCTAGGATAGATTGATGCAGGGTAGAGAGCATATGATGCTCAAGATGTACTTGCCAGGTAGAGTGCAAAGACAATTTAGGGAGCTATAGGATGGGCTAGATGATTAGTATGTTGCTATATTTGCACATACGACAATCTAGAGCTCTTGGGGATGATACATACCTACACAAGAGGTAGTGCAGAGTTTTATGTAGTTGGTGGCCAAGCCATGGCCATATGATCAAGGTTAGGCAGATGTGGGCACCACCCAGGCTTACAGGGATTGGTTCCAAACACCTCTTAGACTTACAGTGCTAGGGACACCATCCACTCGGCGCAGGGCTAGAGATAGAGGGGCAGGTGAAGGTCAAGACCGGGGAAGCCAAGGGGGCATAGATAGAGATGGGGATGGAGATTGGTCACTACATCTACCAAATCAAGATAGGGGCCCATAGTATCAACCATAGCCAGATCCACAGATACGTCAGTAGAGATGAGATGTCCTTAGGAAAGATCAGGATCAGGGTCGACTGGATAGGATTCCGACACCACCTAGAGATAGGGACCATGATCAACCACTTGTGCAACCACCCCTTCAACTAGACCCTAGGGATGGTCAAATTCTCTAGCTACAAGAACAAATATAGGTACTTACGGTTGAGAGGGATCAATTACGGGTAGAGTGGGACCAAGCATTCCAACAGAGACAAGTTGTGGAGCTGCAGGCAACAATAGAGATGGGTAGATGACAACAAATTGAGACCATGTTTGCGTCCTCCTCCCAGAGAATGGTACCACTTCGATCATATAGAGAGTCCATCTAGGAGGCTAATTATTATAGGATGCATTACTATTAGGTCATGCCGAGAGTAGCCCGAGTCCTGAATTTTTCATAGAGGACAAGCCACAGACCTACAAAGGACCACGAGGAGAGAACAGGTGGTGAGGGAAGCAACCAATAGGGATAGCATTTATTTGGATCAGAGACAAGATTCTTTGGTGCCCTAGGGCTCATTTTTTATAGCCTAGTGAGAATTTTTACTTTATGCATTTGATACACACTTGATCCAATTCTTTTGTAGCATGACAGTATATTCATTTTGATGATATATGAGATGAGATGATATTGATCCAATATGATGTGTCCTATATGAATTTATGATTTATGGATGGATCTTATTTCTATATTTGATGCCATGATTCTATCTTATGATGATATGATGATGATACTTTATGATGCTTATGTGATGATGTAATGTGATGGTTTATGGATGCATTTCTTTTTCAATACCTTATGTGATTTTTATGATGTATGCAAAATGTTATCATATGTAAATGCTTAGACTAACATATCTATATTATGCATTTGATGGATGATAAGATCTATGCAATTTTATTATGTATGATATGTACTTATGATGTTATTATGGTGATATGATGTGATAATGTATGATGAATGTATCATGTATGAAATGATGCTTTATGTAATGTTTATGATATGAAAATGGATTCTTTGATATATAATGTATGATGTATATGGATTTTTACTAATAGTTACATATATTACATGCTTGATGGATGCTTATGATATATGTGGTATGGCTTATATGGGATTATTATGTAACGAATGCAATGTTATTGTTCATGAGATGCTTAGAATAATCAATCTATATTATGCAATGATGGAGATGCAATGCACGTGGTATGATTAATGCTTTCTATGTGATATGACATGCAATATGCAATATGCTGATAGTTTGTGGATGTAGGATGAATGCAATGACGATGATGATTTGTGATTAACTGTCTTGGTACCATGTTAGCACGGATAAGGAGATAGAAGAAAGCAAGAGATTCCAACAAGAAATGAGATGATGATGATGATGATTTTTTGAGGAGTTGGGATTTTAAAAGGGCCAATTACCTTATGTTTTATTACACACGGGGTATGATGCATCAAGGTATAAAGAACCAGGATGGCGTTGCACCTAGTGTGATAGACTTTGACTTGACAATCAGATAGGAATACTCCTATTCACACCTAGCATACAAAACCTCATTCAGAATGTAGTTCAGATATTTCAAATATCTTAGACCAAAATATAGAAAAGAAAGCCTTCCTATGTGGTCAACAAGAAACCTAAAATACCCTCCCTACAAACCAAAGAAAGCATGAATGACCAAGGTTATATTACAAGAATATCCAAAAAGTGCAGCATATAAAAAGATCATGATTTTTTCCCATTTCTTTCTCTCTAAATCCCTTTGTTTGGGAAATGATTGAGAGGTCATCAAAATGAGCGCAAAAAGATAAGTCAAAAGACAAAAGATAAAGTAAAAAAATAGGCTAATGTTCTTCATACTGCTAGTCGAGAGTAAACTACGATGATGCTTGATGTCAATGTCCATTGTAGGAAGGATGCATCTTAGGACATCATGATATCATATGATTGATATGGGACTGATTAGATGATAGGCTATTGACACAAAGAGTTGACCAACTTGTTTATGTATTGACCTAGACTTGAGACCTTGATGCTTTGAGTTTTCACTTTTAACTTGCTAGACTTGTTTTCAACTATTTTACCAAAGGTTGAGGGTGATGATTGATTTATTATGAGTGATGTTTATTGTGGGTGTAAGTGGGATGGGTATGGATGGATTTTTTTCAAATATTTGGATGTTTTTGAAATGTTTTGAGGCTATTTTTGATATTTTCAGTGTTTTGCCAAATGCTTTTTATTTCAATGTTTTGGGGTTTTCTGAGATTTTGACCAAGAGACTAACCTAAAGACCTATCCTAGGGGCCTTGAGGGCTGATCAAAGATTAGCCTTGCCTACGTTATACACATAGAGACCATGTAGTTCAACTAACATAGACTCGATTATTGATGAGATATGAACAGATGGACTGTGAATTTATTATGATGGACTCCTAAAGGACTGACCTAAATGTCTCAGGGGATGACCAAAAATCAACCTTTCCTACATTCAAGCTTAGAGATGATGTAGTTAAAACCAGGCGACTCTATTTTTGACTTTTTGACTTACTTTTTGACCTATTTTAGGATTTTGATATGTTTTGAATGTTTTGGATTTTCTTGGTTTATGAATGTTTTGGATTTTGGATTTTTGGTTCAAAAATATACGCAATCTGATCGATGAGAACATTCTGACGCAAAACAATAAATGCTTCAATAGAATGGAACAATGACCTTGAGAAAAGGGCAGTAGTATAGAAGATCATAAAGCATCAACAGGATCAAGCGCTATGATCACGGATGCAAACAGATGATGGAGAAGCATGATGGATAGATGGAGCATAATGATCCACCGAATCTTGGTGGATGGAGAGGTGTATTACACACGGCACCTATTGCAAGTTTTCGCAAAAGGTACTTTCCCAAAGTGCCATCGAGTGGTTTTTCACTAAGTCTGATTTTTTTCTTCTTTGTTTCTTAATCCTTTTCTAATTTTGGTTTTGTTTGGTTTTTATTTTTGTTGTCACCAAGATGCCTGTTTGCTAGGTTTTCATTAGGATGACTATTTTTTCAAGACATTTTCTATTTTTTTAAATTTTTTGGTTCTATACCTTGCAAGTTTAGGCATAAAACTTTTTAAGATGGGAGATATTCATGGGCTCCTGTAGAGGTTCCCCTTTGGGTGTTGATAATTGATATGTCCTTGACTTATAGTTTGTTGTGATGAAAAATGGTCCCAACCAAGTGGGTTCAAATTTTCCTTTGTCGTTTGGATTTAGAAAATTCTTTTGATTTCCCTTCACACCAGTTCTCCTACTTGGAATGTCTGACTCTTGATTTCCTTGTTATAGCTCTATTTGAGTGAGTTTTGATGGACTTGTAAATTATTTAAGGCATCCATATGTCACTCATCTAGAAACTCCAACTCATTCAGTCTTGATACTCGGTATTCTTCATTCGTGATGAGGTTTTATAGTGATATTTTCAATGACAAGAGCTCGATCTTGATGGGTAATATGGCTTCTGATCCATAGACCAAGGAGAATGGGGTGGCTCCTGTGGGTGTGTGGATGCTGGTTCAATAGGCCTAGAGGATGAGATTTAGATGTAGATTCCAGTCATGACCTGCATCATTGACTGCTTTCTTGAGGATCTTCAGAATGGTTTTATTGGTGGCTTTTGCTTGGCCATTGCCTTGGGGATAGTATGAAGTGGAAAAGCAATGTTGGATTTTGAATTTTTCACATAGGCCATAGACATCCTAATTTTTGAATGGTGTCCCATTATCTGAGATAATGGCTTGTGGGACATCATAGCAGCATATTAGGTAGTTTAGGATGAACTTAGATATTTACTTTCCAGTAATGTAAGTCATGGGTATGGCTTCCACCCACTTTGTGAAGTACTTAGTGGTGATAATGATAAACTTGTGGCCACTGGATGAGGTGGGGGTGATTTTTCCAACAAGATAAAGCACCCACTGCAAAAAGGGCCATGGTGTGACAATCAGATGGAGCTCTTGAGTTGGAGCATGGATGAGGTCCCCATGCTGCTGACATTGTAGACACCTTCTGACATAGTCATGTGCTTCTCCTTCCATAGTAGGCCAATAATACCTTGTCCTCAGCGGTTTCTTATCAAAGGTCATACCACTTGAGTGTGAACCACATATGTCATTATGTACCTTAGTTAAGGTGATCAATGCCTCCTCAATGTTTAAGCAATATAATAGGGTTCCTTCTATGCTCCTATGATAAAGAGGTTCTCCTAGGATGACAAATTGGGATGCTTTCTTGACAAAGGTTTTCTTAAGGTTTGAGGTTATGTCAGCTAGGATTTTGAGGATTATGTGGAGATGGAGAATGTGCATGTATGTGCCTTTATTGATCCTGATTAGGGGACATGTGAGAGAGATGCTTATGATGGATGACATGGATAGGTGTTGGATGGATGAAAGGATGAGATAGAGGATATTTTGGGATATATGGACCCAAAGTAGATAGAGTAGGTGGAGGGACATAAGAACCCAAGATGGATGCAGTAGATGAAGGATGGGAGATGGTGGATGGAGGGATGTAAGGACCCAAAATGGATGGAGTAGATGAAGGAGGAATATAGACGGTTGTTTTAAGGTGATACGATAGAGGAGGAGGGATGGAAACATATGATCTAGTGGAGCGATGGCAAGAGCCAATATGTCTTTTGGAAAAGGCTCGTGGAGGACCTCTAGAGGTTGTACCAACATCTTTGGATTGTGAGTTTTGGGAAATAGGTCCAAGACCTTGCATGCAGATTTGTTCTTTGACTTGGATGGGCTCTAAAATACCTTGCTCATGAAGGCCTGGACCTTTTCCTTGATAGTTCATTTTCTTGAGCATGTGATCCATGATAGGATTTTTGTTATTCTGAAAACATGATGCGAGTCCATTATTAGGTGGAGGGTGATGGGTGGTAAATACACTATGCTTTTCTTCTACAAGGAGGCCACCATGGAAGAATGTGAGAGTACCAAGGGGATATGCAAGTTGTGTAGGGCTAGCAATTTTAGGCGATGATGGGGGATCATGAGAGGGAGATGATGGGATAGTAACATTTGGATGGGTAGTATCAGGAGAGGGATTAGGGGATATGATAGGATCTAGACTTGTGGTAGTGGGATCATGCGATGGAGAAGGAGATGGAGTGGTGGAATCTTGAATGACAAGGGGATCATGGAATGAAAGGGATGGGTGAATGTGATCTTGAGGTGGACTAGATGTGATGGTAGGATCTTGATCTAGAGAAAGGGGATATGTTGGCATGCTTTGGATCAAGCTCTTGGCATGAATCATCGTGTGCGGGAGGCATGATAATGGAGTCTTGGTGGGACTCTTCAGGTGGGGAGGATGGAAGGATGGGGGATTCAAAACATTCATGGGAATGAATTTTAGTGACACTAGGAGTGGAAGAAGTGGATTGGATTTGGGTGTCATCAATGGGTTCGATGACTCTCAGAGTAGGACATGGGTGTTCAATGGATTCTGTAGATATGATGATAGGAGATGGGGGATTGGTGGATTTAGAGGATGTGATGGTTTCAATGGTTTGAGTGGTGCTAGGGGTGGTATTATTAATGATAGGTGTTGGGTGGAGAAGGGTCTCGTCACTAATGACCATGGATGATGGGTTGGAATGGCATGATTCCAAAACTTCAAGGTGTGGAGTGGGAGATGTCTTCTTTGTTATAAGTCCTTGGAGAACTTCTAAAATGAGAGACTTGCATATTGTAGGCTAGGATGGTGTGGT
>VDFB02060261.1:0-36082 GCA_007258455.2 Sequoia sempervirens | reverse complement strand
TGTCAAATTCCTCTGGCTGCATGTGATGGCCCAAACCCTAGGATGGCAGAATCAAGCTCTGATACCACTGTAGAAACCCCTGTTTCCCCCTGACACTGAATCTGATTGTGTTTTCAAGTTTTTCTGACGTTTTGATGTTTTTGTGATTTTTTTGCAATTTTTGGATTTTCAATGCAATAAATGAAAAGGTACGATTTTGCTAATAAATGGAAATAAATTCAATAAAATTCAAATGGCTCTGGAAATGCAACTATATGGACGCCAGTATCTTTTTTATTCTTTTCTAATGATTTCAATAATACCCAGATACATATGATAAAATAAATGATGAATTTACAGTTTTCAAAGAACCTGGTATTGCTGCTGCAGAAAGTACAGAAATGTACGGCTGGGATGAAGGATGGACTTCTCCCTCTGAAAGATGGTCTCTACTGGTTCTCAGATAGTAGGCGCCTCCTTTGATGCAGGTTAGAAACCCCAACCAAAGGCGTTCTTTTTATTGGATGAGTACGGCTCTTCAAAAGGTACGGCCTGCTGGTAAAGTACGGCCTGTCAGATCTGCATTTAATGCTGTACGGACTTCACTCAAAACAATGTCTAGTCTCTGAATATGGTGCGCCAAAAGCAATAGAAGGTATCTGGATACAAACAACTGCAAATAACTGAAGGTATGAATTTCTCTGATGCTCTGTAGTTTACTCTGAATGAGAAAACCTCTGTAGGCAATAAATCAAGTGATATTGCACACTCTCTGAATTGCTTTCCGCTGGAGATGGCTCGTTCTCCAAGGAATCGAACGTGAAACCCTAAGTCTCAGGCTCAGACCAAAAATTGATCAATATCAAACTCAATAATCTCATAATGCACAAATCCCAATGCAAAATCCTCAAATACACTGAAAAGTGTGATTCCCTTGAAAATAGGGTTTTAATTAATATTTGACTTTTAATTTTCTTATTTCTCCATAGTTCTCCACTCAAATATTTAAATCATATTTTAAATGTTAAACTGGCCCCCTTTTCATGATGGCGCACCCCTCAAGGAATAAACACTTAAGTTATAATATTAAATTATAACTTTATATTATAAGCGTTAATTAATTAATATTTGTCAATACGATCAAATATTAATATCTCCTCGTTCTAACCCGATGATCAATCCGTCGGCGAACTGAAGTGATTCCACGATGCCATACGCCATGCGCTAAAATAGCGGTGGTCCCCTACTGCCGAGGCGCTAAAATAGAATTACGCAAAGCGTCTACGGTGAGCGAGGCGAAAGACGATCAATCCTGGCCGTGAAGGCTGAGCCAAGCTCGAAGTGACCCTCTATCCGGTCCATGCCGCCCTCGAGGGGTTGTATGATGAGCCAATCACATGCGTGCGAGGAGATGTCGCGAGAAGGGACATGACATGAGTGATATCTTTGTAGTTCGGTGGTTTTTCAAGTATATGTTTTGATCATGCTGTCTTGATGGTTGAAATTGCTGCCTTGATGATGGCATTGGTTTGCTTTAACAGTTTGTGGTAATTGGTTTCAGATTGGTGATATGATCTCAAGCTGTCCTTGTTTACTCGACAGTTGGTAATGCAGTTTTGGTAATACAGTTGGTAATGTTTTCTCACGATGTTTACACTTTATGGCTATGGTTTATAATGCTTCCACAGTGGTCTCGTGGTGTTCAATCATTGATGTCATTTCTATTTAATAATGATTCAGTATAAGGCACAGTTTTGGGAACAGTATTGCTTCAAGGTTATGCTGTCTTGAAGTCATGTTTTGTCTTGGTCATGATAAGTCATTCAAGGTTGATGAAATCTTGCATTGGTTGTGGTTGATGTGTAATTTGGTGCTTCAAGTCAAAAATTCTTATCAAAGTTATCAATGGAGTGTGGACAGTGTCAATGTTTTTAGTATGGTGCTAAGAAACAAAGTGGTTTGACTCTTTGACAGTTGTTCTATCTTACATATCTCAGCATAATGAGCAATCAAGTGCTTCTACCTTCAAAGATCAGGTACTTCAGTAAACCATGTCAATGATTGTGTAATTTCTCATATCTCAGAGATTAGTACATCCCTTGGTGTTACCTTGTGTTTCTGATAAGACAGTTTGGAAAATTGTATATTAGAAAAGTACCTTCTCTGCATTTATTGTTATCTTTGGAGATTTAGTATTATTGAGGTTCAATGACATAGTGGAAAATCTGCTAGAAGTGTGTATATACAATGCCCTTCATTGAATAAGGATGACATAGGAACAGTAAGCAGATCTTGATAGCATTTAAGAAGGTACTGCTAGCAGGTGTAATATCAGTATTATTTAGAAAGCTTTGAAGCAAGTTATGGAATTTATCATAGTATACAATCTGTTGACAAAGGTTAAAATAGCAAGTGCCCTGATAAAATAGGCATATGATCTCAATGTCGAAGTGTCTCAATGAATTATGGTCTTTGCCTGATGTGTTCAATATGGGTTTATCAAAGACCAGACAAGCCACATGAACTTTGTCACAAAATGTCTCAAAAGAATGTGGTCAGGTGGAATGACATGTTGGAACTTTTGAAGTGAAACATCACAAAGCAGTAGAATCTTAACAAAGCAACTGATATTACGAACAGTGATTGTTTGCACCAGAAATAAATGTCAGTGACAGAGTTGTAGTCATAAGAAAGCAAAGGTTTGTAATGGTCAGCAGATGATTATGGCTGTGATTTAGTAATCTCACAATTGGTGATTTTATACTGTTGGTGTAAACCAATTTAGTATAAGACAGAGAAGATATGACCAAGGGGGAGTATGATTGTCTTCTCAACGACAGCATGGTGCTTTGATTGACGTTGAGTGTGACAAAATGATGATACAGGGGTCTTGACAACCTTGACAGTGATTTCATTTTCTGCTTAGTTGCAAGTCAGTGGAATGATATGTGGAGTATAGTTTGTGTTTACAAACCTTAACTGATGTTTGTGAGATGTTTTTGGCAGTAATAATAGCCTATGATATGGTGCTTCTATGTTGTGAAGCATTCATTGAAGGGGCATTTTTGCAGGAGTTATGCCGGCGTTGTTATGCTAACAATACAATTTCCTTATCATTTCTATGCTACAGATAGTCTGTATTCACAGTGGCTACTTGATAATACAACAATTTTCTTGAATGCAACTTTTCATACTGGATGCTAGTGCAGTGAATATTGGTTTACTGTCTATCATAGTATTTGGGTTTCCTTGCTTTTCAAGACACACTCTGTTTTTGATAGTTATTGAAATTCATGATAATAATGGTATACACTTTTTCTGTGAAGATATGATGCATTCTTGTACAGTAATGACAGACTGCCAGCATTCTCAGTTTGTGATTGTTTGTATTATCTTGCACCTTGCATTCACTTGAAAGTTGTTTTGGCAAGCAGTTTCTTCACAGTTCTTTGGTTCATATTGCTTTGATTTGGTGATTCTGAGATAACAGGCTTTGGTTCATGTAATCTACTAATGCTTTTCATGTCTTCACAGTGGCAATGGTTTCACAAACACATACTGGTGTGACCCTGCTTGTACTTTGCTGGATGACAGTGACCTTATTTTTGATTAATGCCAATGGTCTGATATGGGTTTCTCTCTCATTTTACATTTGAAGTTGGTACTTGATGGCATTTCATGATGATGTTCAGGTTTAAAAGTATAATCTTTGATTCTCGAGTAAGAGATTGCAAATCATGCATTATGGTGACAAACGGTGACTTCATCATTCTTGCTTTGTGACAGTGTGTAGTGATATGGGCAGTGGTTCTTTTTCAGCTCTCTGTCCCTTAATTGCAGTGACACTCAGTGATCAAAGTCTGCTCATCAAAAATGATATAAATGCTCTTTTTGATATGCAAATGGTCTCATTTATTAAGCACATGCTGGTGCAGCAATATCCATGCTTGTTTTTGGTTATTATTTTTACCTTCTGATCTAATAGGTGTTTGCTTTGCACTGTGACAGCAGCTTTATACCCCTTTGACCTTTGGCATTGTTGTCAAAAGGGGGAGAATTATGTTATATTTCAGTTTGATACTATTGGTGACTTTGTTTATTGACAGATTTGTGATACCATTGGTGGCTTTGTTTAGATTTGGAATGTTATATTTCAGTTTGATCTTCAGTTTTTGAATGTCAGTTTGATACCATTCTGGATGCGGTTTCAGCTACTAAGGTGATGGTGATGCATGTTAGGTTTGATCTCTGTTGAAATAAAGTGGTTGATATTCATTGTTGATATCATCACATCTTTTGCATTGGCATTGTTGATACTCATGCTTCATTGATTGTTCACAGTGAAGAATACTTTGATGCTCTTTCTGGTCCACTGGTAAACATCTTTGGCACTTTGGTTATTTGATTTGAGCAGTGTTCTAGAAATATTTTTGGTGGACAAAGGGTTTGCATTATGTTTGACATCAATGCCAAAGGGAAAGTTTGTTGACCCCTTTGACATTGCCAGAATTTGGCATTGATGTCATGTTAGGTATTTTCCTTGGTGCAATATGAAAGTTCAAAGATCATGAGTAATAATGAAGTTTAAATTGTTGCAATGGGCATAAGTAATAATAAAGTGCTTTGGTTTCAAATGAGGTCTATTTGTTAATATTGGCAAATGTTTTCTCATGGGTATCATACACATTATAGTGTTTTGTTTGACATTAAAAAGACACTTGGTCAGGCAGATTATTGTTCATGCAATGTGCTAGGGCACGAAGGCTTTTTGAAATGTTTGTATCATATTTATAAAGGCATAAATTAAGGTTTTGTTTAGCAACCTGCGCTAGCAGGTTAAAGGCACTTTAGAAAAGGTTTGAAGGGAGTTTTTTGTTAGCGTTTGGTAGCTTCAAGGAGATATTTTCTCCTTAATTCAAGGCTGGTCAGCCTTCTTATTGCAAATTATATTTTATATTATCTTCATCTAAGGGAGCCGACCTAGATGAAAAGTCACCTTGCTTTGTATATATACAAGGTGAAGTTCATCCATTCAAGACATCAAGTCATTCTTATTTTCACATTCTTTCAAGAAGGAGCAGCAGACCATCTTGTAGCAGCAGATCGACTTCAAGAAGAAACATATTTATCTTTGCATCAAAGGATAGATGCTATTAATTTATTGTATCAGTTCGCCCTTGAGAAGGGTCTGATTGTAAAGCAGATTTCTGCTCTTATTCATCTGATATATATATATAAGAGATATATTTTTGCTAGGTTTTTCTCCCTCGAGTAGGAGGGTTTTCCCAGGGTATCTTGTTGTGTTCATTGTCTTATGTGTTGCATTATTTCTTGCTTACATTTCTGATCTAAACACTAACATGGTATCAAAGCGGGTCTAAGAAAAGATCTAATCAGAATTGTTAAGCAGTCTAAAGGAGTTTTAGTCCGGGCAAAGCTATGGATTGAGTTTGAAAAGAGAATTTAATTTCTGCAGAGCAGATCCAGACGCCATTAGGGTCATTGGTCTTCAAATTGGCTGCACAATGATTGGATAATATTCAAACACTCAGCCCTTGTGAAATCGCATGAATTAAGAGACTATATCAATGGCTTTGTAAAATCAAGAGCACCTACAGGTCTCGGAGGTCAAGAGCACCTATTTTTTTGACGGCCAAGACAATCTGTCAAAATCACACATCAGTATTCCTCTAGAGTTCGTCGACAGTTCTTCTGCTTCCAGACCACATTTTCAGTCGAAGAAAAAGAATAATTATAAGTGGCAAAAGAAAATGAGCAAGTCGGCTGGAGATCAGTATTGGCCCTCATTGCATGGATCCTTACTCTCAGCTTGGACACTCAACTACTCCCTGCAGTGCGTCTTCTCCTGTCGGGATTGTGGCATTCACGGAGTGACTCTAGATATGTTGCGCACCTAGAACTTTACTGTGATGTTAGGACCCTGTATGTGCGTTGAAGGTTATTTACGGAGCTCTCATGTATTGGGCAATCACTTTGTTGATAATCAGGTCATCATTTCTCCAATTTCGATTTGTTCTTTGCACTGGTGTTCGGGTCTGTATTCTACCAAGACTATTCGGTATTGATTAATGTGACTTCACCATATGATCTAAGTCAACTGGGAACTCTGTTTGGAAATTGATTATGTTTCTGAATTGATGTCTGAAGATTTCATCATTTAATCTGATGCATTATTTATTCAAATCTGAGATTTGGGAAGTATTAGTGTCGTGGTTATTATCTATGTTTGGAGATATTTGCCACCTATGTTTGGAGATGTTTTGTGGATCACTGCAAACTCCGAGTTGTGGTTCCTATGATGGGTGCGAAATCAAGGATGGCAACACTGAAGGTGGCAAAGATGAGACACAGCTACAGGTCTACCTCAATGGTGTACCAACAATAAAGAGATAAGTATTTCATGTTTGAATAATGTTCATAAATCTTTTTTTTAATGTAGTTATTAATTCATGCAATAACATTGGAATAGTGAATCATGTATGCTTCTAGCATTGGTATTTCTCTTCGGGATAGTTTAGTTCTATGAACTATTATTAAACTCTCTAAAATGCTTTCAGGATGGACCGAGGAGCATAAGGATGATGAGAGATTGCATTCAAGGGAGGAAGAGTTTGATGCATCCTGTAAGGAAGTCACGCAGGCTGAAGAATGGAGACACAGCTTGCTGCCATGGGACTGAGTTGGTGGCACATAACTGGAGACATCTCTCGAAGAGGAAGCACCTATTCAGGTTGTCATTACGATCAATTTCTTCGAAGAGGAGGAATTAACTTTCAAAGGGAGTCTGACAAACCAACAAAGGCAACCTTGGACGAGGAGGTCATGAGGATGATGCAAGAACTTGGAGCTTCAAAGGGAGTCACATCATCATGAAGATCTGTTGCAATGTATATTTCTCTATGATGGAGAAGTATGAGGTGAAAGCCCTTGTTAGTGTATATTTCTCTATGACGGAGAAGTATGAGGTGAAAGCCCTTGTAGTGTATATTTCTCTGAGACGGAGAAATATGAGGTGCGAGCCCTTGTTCATCTCTGAAACTAAGATGAGACGTCATGTTGAGAGACTTCATGATGACATCACATTGAGAGACTCCGTGATGAACCCTTTGTACTTGTGTTTTTCCACACATGGGAGTAGTGGTTTTTAGAGAGACTCACACATGAGAGACTCGTGATGGGCCACTTGTACATGGTTTTTCCACATGGGAGTAGCCATGGTGGACATCATGTTGAGAGACTCCATGATGACATCACGTTGAGAGACTCTGTGATGGGCACTTGTGTGTGTGTTTCTTTCCACACATGGGAGTAGCCATGGTGGACGTCATGTTGAGAGACTCCATGACAACATCGTGTTGAGAGACTCCGTGATGAACCTTTGAGCTTTCCACAAATGGGTGTAGCCATTGTGGGTGTCATGTTGAGAGACTCCATAACGTAGATATCTGGAAAATATCTCCCTAGCTAAGAGGGAGTGTTAGCGTTTGGTAGCTTCAAGAAATATTTTCTCCTTAATTCAAGGCTGGTCGGCCTTCTTATTGCAAATTATATTTTATATTATTTTCATCTAAGGGAGCCGACCTAGATGAAAAGTCACCTTGCTTTGTATATATATACAAGGTGAAGTTCATCCATTCAAGACATCAAATCATTCTTATTTTCACATTCTTTCAAGAAGGAGCAGCAGACCATCTTGTAGCAGCAAATCGACTTCAAGAAGAAATATATTTATCTTTGCATCAAAGGATAGGTGCTATTAATTCATTGTATCAGTTCGCCCTTGAGAAGGGTCTGATTGTAAAGCAGATTTCTGCTCTTATTCATTTGATGTATAAATATAAGAAATATATTTTTGTTGGGTTTTTCTCCCTCGAGTAGGAGGGTTTCCCTAGGGTATCTTGTTGTGTTCATTGTCTTATGTGTTGCATTATTTGTTGCTTACATTTCTGATCTAAACACTAACATTTTTTATCGTTATATTGACCAGCCCTTTCTAGGGCACATTGGTTCAGCCAGTTGAGAGTGTAAAATGTTGAAAGCAATGTATATCACGCATTTTACAAAGATAGAGCTTGGTTTATACACAGCAAACTTAGGGTTTGATACAACAACATGATTCGAAGCTTGGTGAGCAGCAAATGCAAAAAGATTCTTTGATAACAGTGGCCATGGACAGTTTGAAGATACGGTGGTTTGTGCAGCTGAAATCGGTTAGTTGTTTTCAGTTACATTCGGTTCTAAACTGAGTTATGATATTGTTGAATTTTAGTGGATTCTTCATTGCTATATATTTCAGATGTTTGAGCATGGCTTATGGTTAGAGAGTGCATTGAAGAATTTGAGAAAGCACGAATCAGTTTTCCAAATGTTTTATGATCATTATGCATTGAATGTTGAGGTTTCTCTCGAAACCCTAAATGGGCATTTGAAAATGCTGTGACATTGAGTTGGAGATTTAGATTGTTAGACTTTTTTTTGTTTCAGATGTTATGATTGTCGTGTTTTGTAAAGAGAGGTTTCTTCAGAAACCCTAAACTGCAGTTGTCTGTTAAAATGTATTCTTGAAACCTTGTATGAGCTGTAAACACAAGATTGTACTTAAAAGATTATTGCAAAAAGACAGTGAATAAGGTTAATGTATTGTGTGTGTTCTAGACTTCGTATCAAATGGAGTTTAGAGGACATGGAATGAATTAAGGTTGTAAGCCAATTTGAGAATTAGAGAAACAAAGTAATTCTCTATCATTTACTTTTTATCTTGGTTGTTGATTAATTCATTATGCCAGTGAGGCAGTTGCAAATTTGAAAAGCCAGTGAGGCATATCTCTATAGCCAGTGAGGCACAAACAATAGCCAGTGAGGCATATTTCTATAAGCCAGTGAGGCATTTTATCGAGTGGTTTTTCATCCCTATGAGGGTTTTCCACTCATGAAAAATAATGTGTTATGATGCTCTTGTGTGATGCAATTTGGTCTTGCTGCTTCTGTTATGCACTTTGCAACATTTGAGTTCTTCATGTGGTCCAAGAATCTGGTATTGACTATTACATTTGAATACAATTGAACATTCCTTGATTTCAAAGAAGTTATGTGTTATGAAAAGTTTTGAAAAACAATCGATTTGAAGTTGATTTTGAAACACTGATTCACCACCCCAACCCTACCCCCCTCTTAGTGTTTCCTGTACTCCAACAGTACAAAAAATGAGGCAAAATGTGCTGCCTTATTTGAAGGCCTCAAACTGTGCATAGATAAAAATTGGCATAATATTGATATCAAAGGGGGTTCGGAAGTTGTCCTAAAAGCAGTTTGTGCCAAAAATGCACCGAGCTGGAAGTTGAGGATGTGGGTCGCAAGGATTAATGATTTGTTGGGACAAATTAGAGACTACAGTACCACCCACGTGTACAGGGAAGCGAATATGGCAGCGGATCATCTTTCGAAGTTTGGGATAGACCAATTTGTGTGTACAATCAGTTCAGATAACTGCAGCAGGTGGGCGGGTTTTGAGGCAGTCATCAAGAATGACATTCTGCAAAAATAGTGTACAACAGAGATTTATATCTTGCAATGTATGGTTGCGATCTCCTCCATGATAAAATATAGAAAGGCGAGTGGATATCAAATCTTACAGCAGAATAATTTGTATCCTTTTGGGGATCTAAGAAAGATTGCTCACAGGCAGTCTGTTGGCAATATCTAAGTGACCAAGGTTAAATACGTCCCCAATTCATTCATTCCTCACAGAAAGATGGAGTTTCTGAATGTTGTTTGCAGGTGTTCTACTTTGGAGAGTGGAGAGCAAATTGAAAGCAGCGATGCCCAAGTGGAGAGGCTGTTCAATGCAAGGAATGCAGAGATCAAAGAAGGCATAAAACATGTCATTGGGGAGCAGCATCTGGGGGCAGGGCCCATTCACGATGGTGCGTTGATTGGAATTTTTTTTGTCTAACATTGTGCGCACTGCAGGAAGAAAGCTGATCGCCAAGTTGATGACTCACTACCTTAAGGACACCTATGTGGATGATGCCATAAAAGCCATTTCGGACTACGACAAGTATCCTGATCAAGGTAACATCTGTGACATAGTGGATGTGGAAAAAGATAAGAAAAATAGGAAGTTGAAGGCCGCTGTTAATCTGTATTGAGCATGCTTTTACAAGAAGGATCTGCAACCCTTCTTGGACCATGTTATAAAAAATAAAGCTCTGTTCAATGATGTGGAAGTAGGGAGGCTGACTGAGTTAGCCATGGGTCTTATCACTTTGTACACAAACAAAACTGAATAAGGTTTAGTTTTATGGCTGTATCTATGTAAACCTTTTTGAATTATCAATGAAAAAGTGCTACCCTCTCTGATAGAAATTTGCCTAAAAAAAAAATAATATTTATGCTTGTACTACTATTCTGCCACACTAATTCTACTCCCTATAAATGTAGAACATGCAATGCTATTTTATCTTTTATTTGATTTATGAAAACCGCAAAGAAATTTTTATTTCCTTCCACATAAAATTTTGGGAGAGAATGCTTTTGGGGGTGGTAAGTGAATGTTGCTGGATTATGTGCTTGCAGATGATAGGCAATGGAACAATTCTCTTGGAAATTGCGTCTGTGCCTACATATTTTTTCTTCATCCAATCTATTGTATATAGTTGCAACTAGTACGTCTACCTATACATGACTCAACATCTCAATGGAATGGAACACGGGAGTGTGCATGCTTTCCAGGTTAAAAACAAATTTACAAGTACAAACGCTAGGATGTAGAATTACTAAAAAACTTATATGTGGGGTGTGCCTCCAACAACGCATGTTATGTGAACACATCTTTTTGAATGCAAGGATACTGTGCATTTGAATAGTTGTCTAATACACGTAAAGAAAAGGCTGAGAAAGTGGTTGGTTTTCAAATTCAAATGATTAGAATCAAAATGTCTTAAGTCATGGCGAGGGAATAGCAGCCACCGTTAAAGCATACAATGTTACCCCTTCGCATTATTCCATCAGTAATTTGCTAAATATCCACTCCCCCCATCGACATCATCCATGGGTACCGCGTACAATATCTCCCCTTAACCTCTTTCTCTTAGCTCTAAGCGACCTTGTAGCAAACAGCCCAATTGTAAGGCAAGGGAGTATACAGAGGTAAGACCAGTGGGCTTTTTCTCAATTGCAAGGAAATTCTTGTGATTATGTGCAATTTCAGAGAAATCCTTAGTGCCTATGTGCAAATAACTTTTTTAGCGGAAAGCTTCAAACTCAGGCCTCCTATTAAGTGTGGGGTTAGCAATTGAGCTGTTAACCTCACTAGCTCAAAATTAAAATCATATGATATGCTCTTGTTCCATATATTAGACTATTGACCGTTCCACATATTAGACTATTGACCTCATAAAGAAAAAACATTCAACAGGCGTCTAATTTCAATAGACGTTTCTTCCTCTAACATGTTTCCGCTGTGTTATTGAAGGATATTATGCAGTCCACTATGAGAGTGAATTGCTGTGCTCCACGGTCCCAGAAAAAAGAGTGTGCAGAGACCATCAATGAAATTTGAACATTTTGGAAAGCATACAAAATGAACTTTGAAAGAACAACCTTGAAATAATTTTTGCCAAACTGAAAAATATACTTGCAGCTGTAGATAAGAAAGTAAAAATAAACGAAAAGGGGAAAAGGAATTTTTCGCCAACCTTGGTCGAGGTTTCTTTCGGGTTTTCGCCAATAAGAATGCCAAATTGGAGATCCATCGTTTGTTGTTGGTCCAATTCAACGTCTTCGCTTGCTCTGTTCTCGCCATTTCTATTTGCACCCAAAATAAGACGTTTTCTATTGCAAGATGACAAACGGGGAGGAGTTAGCTTCACGTTACGGGGCTTCCATGAACAATTTGAATACGGTGGGCATTGAAATGGTTGAATAAAACTCTTCATCCTGCTCTACTGTAACTTCTCTTCCACTGGCGTCTCTTCATCCAAACAACTGAACTGGACATTCATCTTCGTTCAAATAAAAGGATATGATAGGTAAAAATTCTGGATTACCACATACATGAAAATTTTTAATGACCTCCTCTATAGATGAGTACTTCGCATTTTAATTAGATTTGAATAAGATGGTAAGAATTTTAATTCGTTTTATTAATGTGAATAAAAATAAATGTAAGTTTTGTTAATTATAATGTTTTAGTATTGTTAATTAATTATTTGGATGATCTAATCTTAATTTTAATTCACACCTTAATTCTAATCTTAACTTTACTCTTAATCTTAACAATAAATTCTAAACCATTATCCTAATCTTAGACCTATCAAATCTAACTATGGTCGGAACGTTATTCATAACTATAGTTGTAACCCTAACTCTAATAATAAATAATTGCAGAGTGACATTATAAAAAATATGAATAAAATTTTGAGCATTATATCTATTAATTATATTTTAGTGATTTTTGTTAGTAATATTTTATTTTTAGGATTAGTATTATAATTTAATTAATAATTATAATAATTTTAGCAATTTTAATTTAATTCTTATTTGTATTTATCAAAGTTAATAAAATTTGGAAAATAAAAAATTTGCAATGTCAAATAGTATGTTTTTGATTGATTAAGTAGGGAAAGGGTCCTGCCTAAAAGATGGAGTTGAAGGCAACAGTGAATGACACTGTTGAAGACTTGATGAATGCTTGGACGCTGATTGAGGAAGCATAACATGTACTATTTGATTGGAAAGATGGCGTTGAAGGGCATTTCACTGTTGCCTTCAAATCCATCTTTCATTGTTGCCTTCAAATCCATCTTTCCAGTCAAATAGTACATGTTATGCTTTCTCGATCAGCTTCCAAACATTCATCAAGTCTTCAACAGTGTCGTTCACTATTGCCTTCAACTCCATCTTTCCAGTCAGGGCCCTTTCCCTACTTAATCAATCAAAAACATACTATTTGACATTGCGATTTTTTTATTTTCCAAATTTTACTAACTTCGATAAATACGAATAAGAATTAAATTAAAATTGCTAAAATTATTATAATTATTAATTAAATTATAATACTAATCCTATTATTATTAATTATTATAATCCTAAAAATAAAATATTACTAACAAAAATCACTAAAATATGATTAATAGATATAATGCTCAAAATTTTATTCATATTTTTAAGATTAGAATTAAGGTGTGAATTAAAATTAAGATTAGATTATCCAAATAATTAATTAACAATACTAAAACATTATAATTAACAAAACTTACATTTATTTTTATTCAAATTAATAAAACGAATTAAAACTCTTACCATCTTATTCAAATCTAATTAAAATGCGAAGTACTTATCTATAGAGGAGGTCATTAAATATTTTCATGTATGTGGTACATCATGATAAGAATAGCAGGTGGTGAGAAACAGCAAAAATAGGAAGTCCGCCACACTTCCCCCTCCCGCAAACAAAATGCTTAACCAATTTTCATATGATTAAACATAGCAGTTCTATCATAGGAATCAAAATACATTAACCTGGCATCATTAGCATCCTTTCCTAACCATCTAAAGTACTTATTAACATCTATCATAGAGTCCCTACTTAAAATATAAACAGTATTACAGATATTTAAGTTATGGCCCCATTGGCCATTACCAGTAATAATAGTCTTAGAAAACATAGCAGAAAAAACCATCAGAACAAAAAGAAAAAACAACACAACGAAGCAACCATGTTATGCTTCCTCAATCAACTTCCAAGCATTCATCAAGTCTTCAACAGTGTCGTTCACTCTTGCCTTCAGCTCCATCTTTCTAGTCAAATAGTATGTTAATTTATGGGTGTGGTTTAATTTAAGTTTTATTTTATTATTTTAATAGTGTGAATTCAAATCTTTATAAAATAGCTAATTGATTTTTGTGAGATTTTTTTTAATAAAAAATAACAATTACATACATTAAAAAATCATTCTAAAAAAAAATAAAAATAAGTAACATTTTAGCAAGATTTAATGAAATGACTTAAAGAAGAAAAAAATGAAAAATCATTTTTAAAAAATGTTAAAAAAATAGTTTACGTTGTTTTCTGTAATATCCTTTGCTAATTTTGACCTTAACTTGTTGATTGTGATCTCAAGGAATATTGTCAAACACTTTGTATGCAAAGTATGTTCTTGTTGTTTTGATGTTTCAGATTGTTTACTTGTGTGAAATATGAACATAAACTGATGCAAATGTCTTGAAATGAATGCTAAATAACTCAACTACAAGTATAGCATGAAATGCAATTGTTTTTGGTATTTTCCAAATGCAATAGATGACTTATGCAAGTACAAATTAACACCTACAGCCAATTGACATTTTGTCCAACAATTGGCATGCAAACTAATATGTTGATTATGTATGCTATAAGATAGGCATTTCATCGAACATATGGTATGCAACATATATCTCCTTTATTGAATGCAATCCAAGTACAATGATGCTATATATTTGCCAAGACTCTTGGCTTACAATGAGATATACAAACAATGCCAAATCTGATTCTAAGTAATCACCTATAGCAGCAACACTAAATGACTAAGATAGCAATGCAAACTACTTTAAATTGCAAGAGGAACCTGGTTATAATATGAAATATTCTAAGCCAAATTTTTTTAACTTTTTCAATTTCAAGTTTACAACGAACGCACCCGTTAAGGTTAGATCAAAACCAAAACGATGTTGAAGCAACTCTAACCAGAATGTACACTAGGATCCCAATGTGGGCAAGGTGTGAGCATTGGTCAAAGGATCTGAAAGCAAAAACAGAACTGGAAGGAACTCTAACCAAGAATGGCACCAATGATGGCGAGCATGTGGTCAGAGGATTTTCTTCACTGAGTACTGAAAGGAACTCAACACCAAGTATGTGCTACCCAATCCAGAATGGAATTGAGGCGACCATATGGCGGAGTGCTAAGAATTACAATGCTTTGAAGGGAAATAAACTAGAATGCTGAAAGAACTCGACACCCAGAATGTGCTTTCTAACCCAGAGTGGGAAAGGAGCTACCATAGGTCAGAGATGAGAAGTATTACAAGCAATTACAGAATGTAAAGATTGAGCATTACAAAATTGATAAAGCACGATTATGAACCACTGTCAGTACTACTGCCAGCTTACAATATATGAGACAATGCCTTGCTATCAACGTGAATCAAGAGATATATAAGCTGCAACAATATATATTTAGTTTACTTCACTGACTAGTAAAGCTTAGATCAAAAACTCAATTATCAGAGCCAACCTGACAGTCTGATTTGTGATAGTCCTATCTTCCACGTGCATGAACAATAGCCCTGTAACTCACAAATTCACTCACAACTCTCTCCAAACTCACTCAAATCCCACAAAATAAAATGCAAGATGATCCTAGAATGATATCGACCAGATTAGAATAGTGAAACCACAGCAAAAGACCTTATATTATTTATGCACGAAAATCAATGCAAGTACAGATGGTACGGCCCAGCAAGAGGGGCTATTTGACTTTAAAAATTGCAGACTTCTCTAAAAATTCTGTAACTTGGGACAAAGAGTCATCCCTACCAGACAGAGAGATACAAACGATACCCAGAAAGACTCTTTTTGTATTTTTTGAGTTATGAATTAAAATAACAATCTACTGTAACTAAATGCAACTCTGGAAAATCTCTAATATGCAAAAATGAACTAAAAAGCCACAAGTTGATTACAATGCACAAATCCCAATGCAAACTCACCAACGAGACTATTTCACCACTAGTCGCTATCTTTCAAGCGAGAAGCAATGCCAAGCTAGGAGGCGTACATTCCTCGAAGCAATCCCAAAGCCAATCCGGCAGCATAACATTCCTGTAGACAAAAGATGATGAAAAGAGAACCAAAGGCTTCCTTTTATAATTTGTTGTTGACCTTCTCGAAACCCCAATCTTCTTTTCAGAGTCAAACCCTAATCCTCCAATAGAATGGCGTCCCTTTCTTCAAAGCTTCAATTTGACTTTTTAATTAAATTCAATCACTTGATATTGGCGTCCCATCTTAAGGCTTTAATTCAACCTTAATAATTATAAATTAACTTAATGATGGCGCCACCCTCAAAGACCACCTTTTAAAACAACATTAAGTCAATCGACTAGGCCAAGGGGTAATATAACATTAAAATATAACGTTATTTAAGTGAATTGAACTTATCTCTCCGAAACCGCATCCCAAAGCCAAAATCTGAATAAACCAATTGAGTTGAATGAAGAGGAAAGTCAACTGTGTCGAGACCAGGAGGACCACTGCTAGAAATAAAATTTACTAAAAATAGTAAAATCTAGAAAATGCTCAGAAATCCAAGAGAAACATATCACTGCGAAGCCCACATAAAACCCAGAAGGAATCTATAGTTCAATCAGCAATTCACGAGCAAATGCAACCTCCATACAAGAAACCCTAATCAAACCGTCTGAGTAGCCTACGGGTCTCTAGAATAGGCCAACGGTCATCTGAGAAGATCATGCTCGAGAAGGGGATATTACAGTCCGCCCTCCACAAGATTGCTTGTCCTCAAGCAATCGCAACTCTGGATGC
This sequence comes from Sequoia sempervirens, assembly GCA_007258455.2. Lineage (NCBI taxonomy): Eukaryota > Viridiplantae > Streptophyta > Pinopsida > Cupressales > Cupressaceae > Sequoia > Sequoia sempervirens. Next base: position 19,497 of record VDFB02060261.1, on the reverse strand, counting down.
TGCAGAATTTCATCATTCTCCCAAGTTGCATCCTCCATAGGCAAGTTCTTCCATTTCACCAAATACTCTCTGATTGTTCTTTTTCTCAAAGAGCATTCTCTGGAATCAAGAATCTCTTCTAGAATCAAAACCAACTGTCCTTCTTCATCCAAAGGTGGCAACTGTGATGAAGCAATAACATTGTGCCCAAATGCCTTCTTGAGGCAAGACACGTGGAAGACATTGTGAACTTTGCTACTCGAAGGTAGCTCCAACTCATATGCTACTGCTCCCACCTTTCTAATAACCTTGAATGGCCCATAGAAGTGAGGTTTGAGCTTCTCAACTCCACTCTTCTTGAGAGTAGACTGTCGGTAAGGCTGTAATCGGAGATAAACCATATCCCCAACCTTGAAAGAGTGCTCAACACGCCTCTGATCAGCATACATCTTCTGCTGATTCTATGCAATCTGTAGATTGTTCAATGATTTCATGATGTCTTGACTCTACTGCAATAAGTCCTTAGCTTGAGGAGCTTTGCCATCACCAAACACCAAATCAGCAAAGCTAGGTGCTTCATAACCATAGAGAGCCAAGAAAGGTGACATCTTGATTGACATATGAAAGGAATAATTATAACAGTACTCGCCTATGTGGAGCCACTTAACCCATGTTCTTTGCTGCTCTGAAACATAGTTTCTCAAGTAGCCTTCCAACCACTTGTTCACTATTTCAATTTTTCCATCTGTTTGGGGGTGATAACTAGTGCTCGGAGGAAGCACAGTACCACTCATTCTAAAGACCTCTTGCCAAAAAGTGCTTAGGAACTTGATGTCCCTATCACTCACAATGTTTTTTGGCAACCCATGTAACCTGAACACCTCATGAAAAAATAGATCTGCAACTTGAACTGCTGAAAACAAGCTGGTAATGGCGAAGAAGTGAGCAAATTTTGTTAGTCTATCCACTACCACATAGATACAATCCTTCCCTTGGACCTTGGGCAACCCTGTGATGAAGTCCATCGATATACTTTCCCATTTTTTATTGGGAATAGGAAGAGGTTGCAGCAAACCAGCTGGTAGAGTATGCTCATTTTTGTTCATTTGACAAACGGGACACTCCTGAATGTAGCGTTGAACTTCTCCTTTCAACCCTTTCCAAGAAAATCTTTCCCAGATCTGCCTATATGTCTTAAAGAATTCTTGGTGACCAGCAAGCAGAATGTCATGAAATGTCAACAAAATCTTCTTCCTGAGCTTAGAATCAACCACCAGAAAGATTCTACCCTTATAGTGTATCAACCCCTCAATCACCTTGTACCTTTCGTCATGAAAAGTACCCTTAATGATGCTGGTTGCAAACTGATTTTTGGCATAATCAGCAAGCAATAAGTCCTTCCAATCAAAGGTAAGCTCACACAATGAGCTCAAATGGTGTCTCCTAGACAGAGCATCAACCACAACATTATTTTTCCCTTTGACATACTCAATGTCAAAGTCGTAAGCTTGAAGCTTACCCACTTTTGTTGCCTCTCATTCAGATCTTTCTAATGCATGAAGTGTTTGAGACTATTGTGATCAGTCTTGACCACAAACTTATTTCCCACCAAATATTGTCTAAACTTAGCTAATGCATGCATAATGGCAAGCATTTCCTTGTCATAAATGGAGTAGGTTCTTTCCACACCTCTTAGCTTTCTACTCTCAAACACTATTGGATTTTTTTTTGCATCAAAACAGCCCCAACTCCTTCACCGGATGCATCACACTGTAGCTCGAAAGGCTTGGAGAAATCCGGAATAGCCAAAACCAGACAAGAGCTCATGATCCTCTTAAACTTATCAAAAGTCATTTGAGCCTTTTCTGACCAACAAAAGGCTCCCTTTTTTGTGAGATCCGTAAGAGGAGCAGCATTCTGTTAGTAGCCTTTCACAAATCTACGATAAAATCCACATAGCCCCAAAAACCCTTTCAATTGAGTCAAGTTCTCAGGAGATGGCCAATCAACAACTGCTTTGATCTTTTCAGGATCAACTTTTACTCCCTCAACACTGATTATGTGGCCAAGGTAAAGTAACTCCTTCATTCCAAATTCACATTTGGACTCTTTGGCAAACAGGCTCTCAGATTCTAAGATGCTAAGCACTTCCTCCAAGTGCTTGAGATGTTCTTCCCAAGTCTTGTTGTAAATCAAAATGTCATCGAAGAATATTAACACAAACCTCCTTAACTGCTTTTGAAAAACTCTGTTCATACAAGACTAGAAGGTAGCAGGAGCATTAGTCAACCCAAATGGCATGACTAGAAACTCGAAGTGACTATAGTGACATCTGAAAGCTTTCTTCTCAACACCAGATCCTCTCATTCGAATCTGGTGGTAGCCCGATCTCAAATCAATCTTCAAGAAGAACTTGGCCCCATGTAGCTCATCAATGAGCTCATCTATCCTTGGAATGGGGTATTGATTTTTGATGGTGCTTTGATTCAAAGCACGATAGTCCACACACATGCGCATGGTACCATCCTTCTTCACAAGAACCACTGCAGATGCGAAAGGGCTCTTGCTTGGACGAATGAAACCCATCTCCAAGAGTTCTTGAATGTTTTTCTCGATATCATCCTTCTGCTTCTTAGGATACCGATAGGGAGTTGTAATAGCGGGTTTAGCTCCTTCCTTGAGCTCTATGATATGCTCCGAACCCCACTCAGGTGGTGGTCCAGGAGGTAGATCAGCAAATACCTTGCTCTTCTCTGTGAGTAAATACTGAACATTAGGAGGATAGTTTCTCTTAGTGTCAACCAGACTAGCAGGAAGAATCATGCATTTTGCAGCCCATTCAACTTGATCATGATGAACCAGCCTTGCCATTCTCTTGAATGATACAACCCAAGGACCCCCATTGGACATTCCTCTTAGTACTACCCTCTTCCCATCGGAATGAAACTTGAGCTCCATAGTTTGCAGATTTAAGGAGATCTCTCCAAGTGAACGTAGCCATTGAATGCCTAGAACGACATTCGTATCTCCAATGTTGACCACATAGAAGTCATCCTTGACTTCATAGTTTCCCACTTGCATAGACAGGTTTGAGATCTTCTTGGTGCATGAGATGTGGAATCCATCAGCAACCATGACCTTGAAGCCTTCAAACTCTTCTGTTTGTAGCCCCTTCTTTGCCACCACAACTTCATCAATGAAGTTATAAGTTCCCCCAGTGTCAATCAATGCAACTATTCACTGCCCCTTAATCATCCCTCGTACCTTGAAGGATTCATTTCTTTGAAAGCTCAAAAGTTGAGCCAAAATACCTCTGCTTTCCTTTTCACCTTCAGACTCTTCTGGGACTCTTTCCACTTCACTATCTTCAAAATCAGATTGTTGGTCTGAAAAATCAGAACTACTTTCACCAGCTGAATAGTACTCAATCTGATTAAATTTAACTCCCTTTGGGAAAACATGATCTTGAGACCATTTTTCCCTACACCGAAAACATAACCCCTTTCTTCTGAGTTCATTTAGTGTCTCAGGATCTAATCTCGTGACATGAGGATTATGATGTTTGAACTCCTTATGCTGAGGTCGCAAAGGAGGTCGTTGATGAGGTCTTTTCCCTTTATCCCCTTTATGAAAGGATGGTATGGGTTGAAACTTAGCTTTAGGAGCTTCCCACTCCATGTTTCTTGCCTTCTTCATGGCCTCCTATAGGGAGGGTGGATCAAAAGCTTTAATCCATCCCTTTAGTGGTTCTGTCAATCCTTCACTGAAAAGGATCACCAACCGCCTCTCCGTGATTCTAGTGACCATGACTGAGAGTCTCTAGAACTTAGCTATGTAGGCATCAATTTTGTCATACTGCCTCAACTGTGCCAATTCTCTGAAATGAATTTCTGGATCTTTCTTCTCAAATCTCTCAATGAGCCTATTGATGAACTCATCATAGGTTGTGATAGACCGATGACCCAAGGTGACTAGGCCATGGTACCACCACTCGTGCGCCACCCCATCTAGGTGTAGCATAGCGAATTTAATCACCTCCTCCTCCGCCATGGATCTAAGAGCTAGATAGTTATCCAGCTTCTGTATCCAAGCTCGAGCTGAACTATTATCACTCTTGTCATACTGTGGAAGTATAACCTTGTTGACAGCTTGATACAAGTCCCCTTGAGCTGTTGGTCTTCTTTGCTCATGATGTCTCCCATGTCCCTTATTCTTTCTTTTATGATCCATAAAATCATTGTAGGACATATCCATCTTGATGTCATCAGACAGAGAATCATACTTCGCACAGCCAAGTCTCAATTGCTCCACGAATGAAGCATTCTCTTTAGGCTCAGGCTAAGTGTTTACTGGTGCCAAGAAGGTGGGTTTGAAAGGCCTGGCTGAGATGTAAGTGTTGTGTGAAACATTTTGAGATGCATGTCCATCATGTTGGTTAGAGGCACTGTGTTCTCCTCCATTTCCAGGGTTGTTTTGTGGAATTGTGTTCTGTCCCACTTTCCCCATCATGAAAGATACCATGTCCATCAAGGCATCCATCTTCCTTTCAGATCTCTTTCTGGGACTTACAGATCTCTCTCTTCCCTTTCCACTATCATCTTTTTTGCTGGTAAACCTCTCGTTACCCCCAACTGATCTCTCACCTTCTACCATGTATGTTTCCTGAGAAGACTCCCAATGAGCCCTCAAAACCTTTGAGGTTGTCTGACTCTCTAGACCCTGATAGGGCTAGAACTATTTTCCAACTTTCTTGTCTTCCCTTGCAATGTATCTCTTTTCTCTGTCACTCATAGATGACTTGTTCACAGGATGGAAAGATCTTGGCTCTGATACCACTAAAATATTCTGAGCCAAATTTTTTTAACTTTTTCAATTTCAAGTTTACAACGAACCCACCCGTTAAGGTTAGATCAAAACCAAAATGATGTTGAAGCAACTCTAACCAGAATGTACACCAGGATCCCAATGTGGGCAAGGTGTGAGCATTGGTCAGAGGATCTGAAAGCAGAAACAAAACTGGAAGGAACTCTAACCAAGAATGGCGCCGATGATGGCGAGCATGTGGTCAGAGGATCTTCTACACTATGAGTACTGAAAGGAACTCAACACCAAGTATGTGCTACCCAATCCAGAATGGAATTGAGGCAACCATATGGTGGAGTGCTAAGAATTACAATGCTTTGAAGGGAAATAAACTAGAATGCTGAAAGAACTCGACACCCAGAATGTGCTTTCTAACCCAGAGTGGGAAAGGAGCTGCCATAGGGCGGAGATGAGAAGTATTACAAGCAATTACATAATGTAAATATTGAGCATTACAAAATTGATAAAGCAAGATTATGAACCACTATCAGTACTACTGACAGCTTACAATATATTAGACAATGCCTTGCTATCAACGTGAATCAAGAGATATATAAGCTGCAACAATATATATTGAGTTTACTTCACTGACTAATAAAGCTTAGATCAAAAACTCAATTATCAAAGCCAACCTGACAATCTGATTTGTGATAGTCCTATCTTCCACGTGCATGAACAACAACCCTGTAACTCACAAATTCACTCACAACTCTCTCCAAACTCACTCAAATCCCACAAAATAAAATGCAAGATGATCCTAGAATGATATCGACTAGATTAGAACACTGAAACCCCAGCAAAAGACCTTATATTATTTATGCATGAAAATCAATGCAAGTACAGATGGTACGGCCCAGCAAGAGGGGCGATTTGACTTTAAAAATTGTAGAATTCTCTAAAAATTATGTAACTTGGGACAAAAGAGTCGCCCCTACTAGACAGAGAGATACAAACGATACCCAGAAAGACTCTTTTTGTATTTTTTGAGTTATGAATTAAAATAACAATCTGCTGTAACTAAATGCAACTCTGGAAAATCTCTAATATGAAAAACTGAACTAAAAATCCACAAGCTGATTACAATGCACAAATCCCAATGCAAACTCACCAACTAGACTATTTCACCACTAGTCACTATCTTTCAAGCAAGAAGCAATGCCAAGCTAGGAGGCGTACATTCCTCGAAGCAATCCCAAAGCCAATCCGACAGCATAACATTCTTGTAGACAAAAGATGATGAAAAGAGAACCAAAGGCTTCCTTTTATAATTTGTTGTTGACCTTCTCGAAACCCTAATCTTCTTTTCAGAGTCAAACCCTAATCCTCCAATAGAATGGCGTCCCTTTCTTCAAAGCTTCAATTTGACTTTTTAATTAAATTCAATCACTTGATATTGGTGTCCCATCTTAAGGCCTTAATTCAACCTTAATAATTATAAATTAACTTAATGATGGCACCACCCTCAAAGACCACCTTTTAAAACAACATTAAGTCAATCGACTAGGCCAAGGGGTAATATAACATTAAAATATAACGTTATTTAAGTGAATTGAACTTATCTCTCTGAAACCGCATCCTGAAGCCAAAATCTGAATAAACCAATTCAGTTGACCAAAGAGGAAAGTCAACTGTGCCGAGACTAGGAGGACCACTGCCAGAAATAAAATTTACTAAAAATAGTAAATTCCAGAAAATGCTCAGAAAGCCAAGAGAAACATATCACTGCGAAGCCCACAGAAAACCCAGAAGGAATCTGCAGTTCAATCACCAATTCACGAGCAAACGCAACCTCCATACAAGAAACCCTAATCAAACCGTCCAAGTAGCCTACGGGTCTCCACAATAGGCCAACGGTCGTCTGAGAAGATCATGCTCGAGAAGGGGATATTACATAATAGTTCCCAATGATGATGTTGAAGAAACAATCAATATCCAATGAAATGAGCTCCTTCTTAGCCCAAGTCGATGACCTCTCCTAGCCACCCCTATTCTAATGTAGAATGACAATATAAAATTATATGCAACCTCCAAGTCTCCTAATAAGCACCAAATATCATCACAATGCCCTCACAAATGGATCGCTCCAACTAGGAAGATAAATCAATGCACATATGATCCTCCATGAACAAAATCACAGTCTTCATGTAGCTAATATGATGACTGTAAATTTAATACCAGATCTTTATTTATTCTCCAATCTACAAATACAAATTTCTAATGAACTCTATAGCTGAAATTCAAAGCTATCTCCAACTCCAAATTGAACTCATCACAAAATTGGCCCTTGGCCACAAATTTTGGCACCATTAAAAGGACTAAAATATCCTCTCTAATCTACAACCCTTCGGAGGATATCTCACCACCTCAGTTATGCTAATCAATGGGATTTTTCATTCCCAAAGACCAAGTAGACAATCTGCAGAAACCCTTGGCTCCACAAAGATTCATCAAATGCAAATGACAATAACTGGATGCCTAGAAGCTTGACTTGCTCTTCTTTTATACTTTTAAATCCAACTTCAAGAAGCTTATAGAACATAATATTATTTTATTTTAGTGACTTATGATATAATATTTTATTTGAGTCACTATATTAAATTAATTAAATATAAGGTTACTTTTTATTTTAAATTATTTAATAACCTTATAAAATAATTAATTTAATAATTTATCCCTTATTTCTCCAATTAGCCTTCCGGAGCATAAAGGCTAAATTATCACCATGATGGCCACTAGGAAGGGGACATTACACTTTCCCTACAAATTTATCCATAACTACCCAAACTTCTTAGCCAATTATGTTCAAGATAAATAATTTTTACAATTTTTAAAGTTAAGTATTTCACATGTTCACTTTAAAAAGATCAAATTATATTTGAAGAACATAAAATTCTAGTTTTTAATTGGTTCAAAACCAACATATTAATAACTAATTAACAAAATGAGTTGACTAATTATTTTTAAGATAATCTAAATAGATAGATTTAATTAAAGCATAAATTAATTTAGATAAAAGTGTTGGAATATATGATTGTAATAAATGTAAATGATAGTAAAAATTAAATAAACTGATAATACAACTATCTTTGATCTAAAAATTAATTTTAATTGTATATTATTTTGATTCATTTTTATGTGTGTAGACTTGATTTTTTGTTGATTTATTTTGGTTTTATATTTTTAAGGCTTTGTGGCAAAGATCTCTAATCTTGAAAATTAATTATCTCATTCCTATTCATTTCCACAAGTGTAAACTTGACTTCTGTGAGTATGGACCTAATCTTTTACATAGACATAATTTGATTTGTGTGGATTTGATCTAATAGAATGTAGTATTATTTAATTTGTCCACCTTCATCTTGATATCAAAATTGGTGTAAAGGTTAGCAGTATTTATAAACACCTTTGAGGATTCTAAGAAATCATTAGGTTCGTGTTCTAGTTCAACCAACTTTACAACTCCAAGTGAAAGGATCAATGATAGCAAGTAGCTATGTAGCAAACCTAGGATAAAGTGATATTTTGTCATGTCCCCGAATTGGAGGTATGGTGATTTAATTATTTTAATTAATTAAGTTGTCCAAATATTGTTATTTCATGAGGATGACTAATTAATTATTTTAATTAAATTAAATTAAAAATACAATATCATAAGGTGACTTTATATTTAATTAATTTAATAATAAAGTGACTAAAAATAAAATAATATCAAAAAGTCACTCAATGAAATAAAATAATATTTTATTCTAGAAGCTTCTAGGTGATGAGGTATGAAAAGTATAAAAAAAAGCCCGGGCTATGCATTTGGGGACCTTGATTTGAATACACCTTTTATACTACATTGTTGAAGTTGAATGCTTAGCTCGTTGATTTTCAGTCTTCGTTTGTGAAAGACCAAACCTAGCTGGTTAAGTACCAATTTCAATTGTGAAATATCAACCCTAGTTGGATATTTGAGGGAGTTACTTCAAACTTCCTATTTGTGCCAAAATTTCATGGCCATTGGCCAAATTTTGCTATTGAAGGAAAATCAATTTCAAGAAGATTAGTTGCAGATTTTCAATCTTGAAAGAGAGACAATTTTTGGCTTGGAAGAGGCGACTTGTGGAAGGAATGAATTTAATCATTGCTAGTTGAAAATTTTTGAAATCATATTCCAAGCTAGGTGCACTAGAAGGAGTTGCGATTTTGAGAAAGAAGCATATAAAAAATTTGAAATAAATGAAGTTTGTGGGGCATCTTGAAGCTAAGGTGCAACATCTAGGAAGTTGAAGTCAGCTACTTCAAGAAGAATTGAATGGTTTCATGTTGGCAACAATATCATTCCAAGTTCCTCAATTTTATGTGCAACACTTGTTGACTCAATCAACATTTTTCCTTTGTATTTATAGTCACATTATAGCAATAACATTGCATATATAATGTTGTTATACACACAGTAGTTTGGTACTTTAGTTTCAGTCATGTTCATGTAAGAAGTTGCATGTAAACTTAGCTATTCTAGGTCTGATTGCATCTCATTTTTCAGTTTGTGAACATTATCATATTGTTGCAATATCATTTTGGAGTTATAAGGAGTTTGGTTGCAAATTGTTTGACATAATGACGAAGTGTTGTAGCTTATCATTTACATTTTAGGATTGCATGATAAGTGTTTGATCTAATTATTATGGTTGTAGTTGCATTATTACATAAATATTTCAGTCATTGAGTTGCTTGCCAAGTGTTTGCATTAATGTCCCTTGGCTATAGGTGCATATTTCAGTCATATAGTTGCATTGAAAAGTCATTAAAATCCATTGCATTGCATTACCATTTAGTTTAAGTCCTTGCACACTTTCATTTGACTCATTTAGTTTATCAAAACATCATATGCATTTGAAATTATAAAAAAAAAATCAACAATCAGCAAGTACAAATTTCACTTGGCAAATGTTTGACAAAATTCCCAAAGGTTCAAATCAGCAAGTTTAAGGTCAAATCTAGCTAGGGACATCTCATATTTGATTTGAAATATAGCTAGATTCATTTTGTTTCCTAAAGAGAAGTGATCAATAGTGAATTTACCTAGGATGTCTCGATGATTCATCCTTTTTCTTTTCATTTTTGTAATTTGGTTCCATTTTCTCTTTTCAAATGAGTGAATGGATATCATTAATACAATGAGAAAGCATGTAATTAATCATGCACTAAGTCAACTCACAATGGTTAATGAAGTGGTCAACAAAAATAATTTTAAATTTAAAAGTGTAGGGTTCAAATCCATGACTATGGAAGTGACCTTAGTTAAGTCCACAACCATAGATCTAATCCAAGCTCATAAAATTAGGTATAAAGACCAAGAATGCAAATTTAGGATCAATGATGTAGGGGATTAGGATGCAAGGGAATTCAATTTCATGGTTAAATTTTTCTCTCGCTTTAATGTGTATGTGAAAGTAAACAAGTTGTCGCCATGTAAAGTAAATATTTTTCAAACAATAAAAGGATATGATCCATATAAAATAATGAATCATTCTTGAATTCTTCTTATCTTTAGTACTTCATTAAAACTTGTAAAATAAAGAAAATTATGCAATGAATAGCTTCTAACACACATTTTAAAATAAGTGTAACTACATCTTTCCTTGAAAACCAACTCTCTTTGAAAGTAAGAGAAAATAAAGAGAGTATATGAGATTATAGCTATTATAGAAAGTGATATAAAGCTCCAATTTATATGAAAAAGGAAGTGGCTCTTCACATACTCTATAAAAAGGGCTTTGACTATGAAGATGAATGTAAAATGTCTCTAACTATGTTGATGAACTTGTAAAATTTCCCCTAGACATGGGAATAACAATGAACCTATTATTGAAAAATATAACTCACATGAGTGAACTAGTGGCATATATATCCCCTCCAATTGGTTACATACAAATCATGTAAGGAATTAGAGGAGAGAAGAAAAATATAGAGTATGGTAAAAGATAACATCATATAATAATCATATAAATACATAAACAAGAGATGAGCATCAAGCATGTATTGAACACCCGAAATATTGAGAAGGGGGTGAATCAATATTCCTTTAAACCATTCAAATGTTTAAAAACCAAATCCACTTAGTAGATTCAATTGCACTAATGAAATAAAGCATGAAACATTCAACAACTCATAACACATGAACACCAAGATTTTTATGTGAAAAACCCAAAACTAGAAAAAATCAGTGAGGATTAGCTCACAATATATTGTAACTGATTATAGTATATTTACAAAAGTGTTCACTGCAGGTGGACTCACTGTCCAAGTGGAATCACTACCCATAGAGAAAAAGATAAAAGAGAGATTGTGGCTCACAACCTAATTTGAACTGTTACAACTATATCTATCATATGCTTGAATTATAGTTCCCATGAAGCTCAATAAACTGACTTTACACACTTCATTTGATTTTGATCTAACACATTGCTTTCCTCTGCATTCACATCACTCTAATCTTCTACTCAACATTCACAACTTAAATTCGTATTGCTCTGACAATATTTGCATCATTCGCATGTCTCTCATTCATTACATTCTTCAAAAAATTGAAAATGATCTAACATATATATCTCCTTCAAGCATAACATCAATTAGGTTGGCCTAATTAGATGTAACATCCAAAATATAGAAAGTGTAACTTGTCAACTCAAATCCTTTCACATACACCTCACACCAAGATTAAAATACTTTGAAATAGGTTGACATGGACCTATAATAGATCCACCATAATACCACAACACTTATTTAACTTTCGTATACCTTCAAACTTATTAGGTCAGTACTGCAAAATACCTAAGACCAAAATTCTTCAATTGTGCATCCACATTCTAACATGTGGACCTCAAAATTCAATGCTAACTGGAATTTACACACTAAAGCCATATTTCAACATATCATCAAAAGCGTAAAGTCAAAAATTTATCTTCAGAGAAGTGTAAACTCTCCCACTCAAATATATTGTACAAGAAATGACTGTAATCGTCCAGACTGAACTTTTGTTACTTATATCTCTCAAACCAAGAGCCAAAACATGATGAAATTCTAGAATTAGATACTTCTAACAACCATCAAAATAATTTTAGAAACATAGAGTGAAAACTTCATTTATGGACTTGTGCAGATCCAAAACTAGAGCCATCAATGACAACACTGCAACACATAGTAATATACCTTGTACTTATCCCTCATGATCATGTTGCCAATAGTAGCATCAATGAAATTCTTCCAACAATATCCCCCTTTTTCATTGATGGAAACATGCCAAAATATCTTCAAAACATTCTCCACCTTTGACATCAAGGGCAAAGGGCACCTACAACAATTATTCTAACATATACTAAATCTCCCCCTAAGAAATATGTGCATATGTACAAACTGAAAGATATAATTGACTCCCCTTAAGTCATATACCAGAGTAAAACAAACAAAAAAAATTGTACTGGAAACTACTCTATATACTTCTTATATGTACTTGAAGAATCTTGAAACTAAAAACTAAAATGCAGAAAGAGTATGAAATATGTCAACCAAAGGAAGTTGAATCTTGTAACTTCTACAAATGGGTCTTCCATGTTTTTTTTCCTTCCTTCCATGTCTTTTTTGTTGGCCCAAGCAATTTGCACTGTGTTTCAATTTTCATCAATAACTCTTCTCCTTCTTCTAGAGTGCTAGGTACACAATTCATCTTTGTAGATGTAGTAGCACTCAAAAGGGCACTGGATACAAATATAAATTTGTAATTCACCGAGTATGTTGTCTCTCCAAACTAAAAAATGACATTTTCCCTTTGTGCTTGCAGCTTGAAGAACTTCTTATGAAAATCCTTAATTACACTCCTTATATTACCAACTAAATCAAGTGCCAAATCATATGCACTGGAGGCTTTATTTATTTGGGACTCAATGGATTCCATCTCATTTTTTACGCTCTATGTGGCATCAGGCCACTTCATACAATGTTGAAAAAGAGCCTTAGCCTCATCCACACATATTTGTGCATCCTCCAAATTCTTTGAAAACTTCTTATGTGCAAGAGCACACTTCACTCTAATTTCCATCATCTTTTTATCATTCATTTTATTTTCTACTTCACCTTTGAGAAAGAAGGCATATTCCTTAAAAGAAACAATTAAAAGCTTTAAATTTTTTATACTGGAGAGTGACATGTCTATGTTTGCACCAGGTACAACCTCTTGTAGTTCCTTCACTTATTCCTCCATCAGCTCTCCATTCTTATGATGTGTCTCAATGATCTCCTTCTAGGCATATGCATGGAACACATCTCCCAATTGTAGCTTGTGGAGTGGGGATACCTTGTCCAGATCTACATTTCCCTATTGCATTGGCAACTGTAGAAATTGTGATGACACAATAGGTTGAAACTTGAGCTACATACTTAGTAGGTTCTTCAAGGAATCTCTAGAGGAGCCAGAGGATTCACTATAAGACTTTGTAGTCTCTACGAATTCTCCTTTACTTCCTTTCCCTTGTCCTTTCCAGAGTTTACATGTGTCTCTTCTTCTATTCTTGTATTTTCGGAGGCATCCTCATACTTATCTTCACTTTCCTTCTCATTATCTTCTTCCTCGTCTTCCTTCTCTGCATCACCAGTTTCTTCTTCAACATCTTTATTCACATCTTCCTCTGCAAATTGGTATGGGTCATCCAGAGGAGGAGTCTATGGTTTATCTTGTACAATCTCAACATTTTCCTCATGTACTAGAGGAAGAGAAGTATCCTCCTTTGTTGCTTCTTCTCCAACATCCTTCTCTACTTCCTCATCTTCTTTTTCCAGTTCTTCCACTTCCAGAGGGGCATTGTCCTAAGTGTACTCTTTAGCTGTCACATGCTCATGTTGAGCATCAATGTTCTCTACTTCTCCTATCATGACTTTTGGAGCAATGTTCTCAAAAATCATACCATATTCTTGTGCAATGCCAGAGATTTTATCAATTTCCTCCTTTTGTAGCTTCTCAAATTCATTCTTGTCTCTACCTATAAGGGCAGTTACCCTTTGCTTTACTCTAAATTTAGTGTTGTACAATTCAACCAATGCGGCTTTGTTTCCCTCAGAAAGAGGAGCACCAACCTTCTCCAATGCATATTCTTTTATATTTTCTTCTTCTTCAATTGCTTCTAGTCTTCTCTTCACTAGGATATTCCATAGCTCTTTAGGAATTTTATTCTCAATGTTTTTCATATCAACTTCCAAAAAAATAATGTAATTAATAATTGCCTCAATAATGGTGGCCTTATCCACCTCATTTGCTTCACCATACAAGGTTGTAGTTTCAACAAGCATGTCATGTTGTATCATTTCATTAACAAGTTCTTCTACCTTCATGGGACTGTGAGGTTTTCCCAAAGATATTTGCTTTTGCTTCTTCTTGACATCCAGAGTCTTCTTTATTTCTACCTTCTTCTTTTCTGGAGATGCCTTCTTTGTGGTTTCTTTCTTCTTCTCTCTCATGTGTATTGAAAATGCTTCCTTCTTTGTCTCTATCTCCTCTTCACTATCTTTGTCAATAACATCAAATATTTTTCTTTTGACACTAGCTTCACCTTGTGAAGGTTCACTCTTCCTTTTGTGGACTAGCGAGGGTCCTTCTTCCTCTTCTTCTTCTCCTACATTTACACTTATATTATTTTCTCTAAAATCCTTTTACTTTGTTCTTCTCTTTTGTAGGGGAAATAGGTGGTGTTACCAGAGTAGCCTTCTTCACTAGCCTTGTCATATACACAACTAGAGGGGATTTCTCCTTCACTAGAGGACTATTTGTTTATTTTCTTCTCTCTAATAGGATGCCTAGTCCTAGAGGACTTATGAATAGTAGGACGGGTCATAGTTGTCCTACTAGATCTTCTTATGACTTTTGAACCTTCTGTGACACTTGATTCTCCCTTAACTTTTGTTCTTGCTTGTTGTACTTGTTCCTTTGGGGTGCTCATTTCCTCTGCATACTGATCAACCATCTTTCTAACCTTATTTTTTATCTATTGTTTCTTCTACTCCATGTGCACCTCCAAATACTTTTCTTCATAAGTATCATACCTTACCTTAGTTTTATCCTTTGGAATCTTCAACAAAATTTTAGCTAAACTAGTAATCTCTTATTTAGTGACCTCATATCCCAACACAGGGATCCACACAATCCTTGTTTCAATTTCCTCCATGATGCATTCATCAGTGCTTACCAAAAATATGATATCATTGTGATATATCTCTACGAGTTTCCTTGGAATTCTATCTCTTTCATGCATCCTCTTTTTAAAAACTTCAAATAAAGTAGCAACTGCATCATCTTGTTCCTTTCCATTACCAATAACACTCATAAAATCTTTGATCTGATGAGCAACTGGTCTTGCTTACATCCATTCCACACTTTTGGTTTTGGGGAGCTCCTTTAGAAAATAGAAAAGTAAACACATAACCAAAGTCCCATACTTAAATGCATATTTCTTCTCATTGGTTTGCTTCAAATTCTCCATCAAATATTGTCTTATCAACTCACAAAGATCATAGTCAGCACATTTTTCAACCATTTCATATGCTACATTGATTGTGGTGACAGATACATAATTATCTATGTTTGTGAAATAGATTTTATAGCCCATCACCATTGTTGCATAACTCACAACTGGATTTCTAATGGGATTTACAACTAGAGCCCTCTTACCATAAGTTGTACCTATGAGTTCCATTACCACTTCATTCTTAGTTGATTTCAATATAGGAACAGGTCTGATGGAGCATAGACATATAACCTCTCTAATTACCTCTTTTGTTATCATTATAGGCATGTTGGTCCAAACAAATTTATCATGGATTTTTCTTAATGCCATTCTAATCCACTTTTCATAAAAAAAAAATTTAGAAACCATTTCCATACTTCCAATTTCTTTGCGACTAGGTTTTGATACTCTGGTTTTAGGGAAAATTTGTCTCCAATCAATTATTTCATCTATATATCTGCTAACTTGTTGTGATCATATTCAACCATCTTGCCATGAATGTAAATCCTTATATCTTCTATTGGAAAAACCCCATATGGAACATGCGAGAACGCATCCAACAGGTCATCTTCTATTGATTTCACAGGGTATTTCTTAAATTTTATTTATGGCTTATCAATAATCTCTATTACCTCAGTGTAGCCATTGCAAAGAATTCAAATTGATTTAAAACAAAGTTCTTTTGAAAGCTAGTGTGAAGCTGAGATTATAAATACCTTTTCTTCTATTTTCCGAACTAGGGTTTCAATGCATTAGGTCACAAATAGCTTTTGATCACTGCAAATCACTTCCTCATTGCTCTGATTCTTCTCAATACTCATTATGAATGAAATTCACTAAGTAAAATTGCTTTATAACCCTTTGAATCTTAATCTAATTTTGCAATTAATGCTTGAAACAATAAAGTTGGAAATCCTTTATCTATATGCATAGTCAACTTCTAATGCTTCACAAAATTCCATATTATCATATTTTCTTCTGCAATTTCCATCAATAGATCAAGCATGTTGAATTATATCGCATATCTTCATGTTGAGGCATCAATACCATTTCTTTGGCAGGGGATATAAGATGTTCATTAAAGCTCTCCCTGAGCCAAAGATCTCAAATTAGTTTCTAGAGGAAACATCTACACTGGGTGTTGGTACATATTCATCCTTAACCTCTATCTCTTCCTTCATTCTCCAAATATTTTCCATCTCCTTTGTTTCTACTAGATCAACCTTTTTTAATAGTTCATTCCTCTTTACCGAATAATCCTTCTCCATATTTCTTCTTCTACAAAACTTAGAAATGTGTCCAGGCCTATTGCAATTGTAACATGTGACATTCTTCTAACCAATATTCCTTCTGTTCATTCTAGATCTGTATTGATTAGCTTTATGCCCAAATCCATAACATTTATAATAGTAGCCTTTGAAAGATTGAACCATTCTACCATTTTTGTAGCCATTCATTATTTGACTTCTGCACTCACTAGCTCTATGACCAAATTTCTTGCATGTAAAACATTAACCAGAAAAAGGTGGAACATTCTGATTCATTCTACTTCTACATTACATTGCCTTATGTCCAAATTTATTGCAAGAATAATAGAAATCATTAAAATATGGGTACCTTTGTGTATTTGATTATTTGACCAATGGTCTTCTAGCTTCATTCCTTTGATTTTGGATCTGCTTGCCATTGTTCTTATCTTCAATATTTGATGTCTGATTTCAACTTTCACCCTTTTCAAATCCTAAACCTTCTTTATCTTTAGAGCCTTTTTTATGTATAATCATTTCATCAAGCTTTGTAGAACTGATCTTGAGTTTGTCTTCATGACTCCTTGCTTCTCCAAATCTAATCTTATATTTACTTCTTATTCAAGCCTTGTGCATTCCTCAGATTTACTTTTCACCATTGCATTCAAACATTCCTCAATTATTTCATTTTCTTCAACTTTCACTTTCATATCAATGATAGTTTCACTTTCTTGCTTCAACTATTCACTGAATTCCTTATGCCTTTCTCAAAACTTCTTGATTTGATCTCTCAATTTTTTGATTAATTCATTTGCTTCTTTGAAATTTTCTTTCAGATCTTTGTTTTCGCCTTCAGTCCTTTCATGATATTCAAGGGAAACTTTGATTTCTCCATATTTTTCAATCATGCAATCTTCTTCTATGGATCCAACAGGAGGGATCTCTTCCAAAGGAGTAGGTAGTCTTCTAACGACCATGTGTTCAACCTCTAAGATCTTCCCTAAGTGGTTAAGCTCCTTCTAAGGAACCTGGCTCTGATACCAATTGTTGAACACCCAAAATACTAAGAGGGGGGTGAAATATTATTCCTTTAAACCATTCAAACATTTAAACATCCAATCCACTTAGAAGATTAAATTGCAGTAATGAAAGAAAGCATGAAACATTCAACAACTCATAACACATGAGCACCAAAAAGTTTATTTGGAAAACCCAAAATGGGAAAAACCACAGTGGGGATTAGCTCACAATATATTATAACTGGTTATAGTATATTTATAGAAGTGCTCACTACAGGTGGACTCATTGTCCAAGTGGACTCACTACCCATAGAGAAAAAGATAGAAGAGATATTGTGGCTCACAACCTAATTTGAACTATTATAATTGCATCTATCATATGCATGAATTACAATTCTATTGAAGCTCAATAAACTGACTTTAATACTTCATTTGATTATGATCTAACACACTGCTTTCCTCTGCATTCATATCACTCTAATCTTCTACTCAAAATTCACAACTTAAATTCACACTACTCTGATAATATTCACATCATTTGCATGCCTCTCATTTTTTACATTTATCAAAACATAAAAAATGATCTAACATATATATCCGCTTCAAGGATAACATCAATTAGGTCAGCCTAATTAGATGTAACATCCAAAATATAGAAAGTGTAACTTGTTGGCTCAAATCCTTTCACATACACCTTGCACCAAGATTCAAATCTCAAAATACTTTGAAATAGGTCGATATGGACCTATAATAGATCCCACATAAGACCACAACACTTATTTAAACTTCACATACCTTCAAACTTATTAGGTCAACACCTTAGAAGACCTAATACCAAAATTCTTCAATTGTGTATCCACATTCAAACACATGGACCTCAAAATTAACGCTAACTGGAATTCACACACTAATTCCATCTATCAACATATCCTCAAAAGCACAAAGTCAAAAACTTATCTATGAAGAAGTGCGAACTCTCCCACTCAAATGTGTACAAGAAATGACTTTAATCTACCAAACCAAACTTCTGTTACTTATATCTCTCAAACCAAGAGCCAAAACATGATGAAATTCTAGAATTAGATACTTCTAACAACCAACAAAATAATGTTAGAAGCATAGAGTGAAAACTTCATTTGTGTACTAGTTTGGACCCAAAACTGGAGCTCTATTATACATAATTAATAAAGTTGACACTTAGTCAATTTTCTATCACAACCAAATTAATCAAGTCAACCCATCTTGCAAAAATGTCTTCCATAAACACTCCAAAACCTACTAGAACCAACCAAAATGATCTGAAATGATCTACACCATGATCTCCATATCAAGATACAATGTTGAGATCAATGACAACACTGCAACATATAGTAATATACCTCATACTTATCCCTCATGCTCATGTTTCCAAGAGTACTATTAATGGCATTCTTCCAACAACATGTGCAATAAAATTGCCTCTAAAGTATAGGTAAATGATAAAGCTTAAGAAAGTAAGTTAAAAATCTTAATAAATATCATCATAAATGAAACACCTAAGTGGGGATAACTATCTTGAAGCATGTGCCAAGATGATTAACTCCAACATGGGCAAAGGATAAGATAGAGATGACTAAAATGGTAAGATAAGGATTGTGTAAAAGTTAATAGAATGTAGGATCATAAGGATGAGGTCATAACAGGGGTCATATAAATATGATTAGATCATGATAAAAAAATAGAGACTTGACAATATGAACATGATAAGGATCAAATTTACATAATCATAAGTGTGATAAGATTCATACATATGGATCATAAGCATAAAAATCAATCATAATAAGCATAAAATTCATGAATGTAAACATCATA
>VDFB02060260.1:0-13951 GCA_007258455.2 Sequoia sempervirens | reverse complement strand
ATGATGTTCATGATTTCATATTTGGAATGTTTGTAGCAATCTCTGGTCTATACTCCCAGTAACTATCTGATTGTAGTAGGTTGGTGAAGTCAACCTGGACCATATATTTGTTTGTGCTTAAGTTCGATTGTGGATGAATATCCATGATTTGAAGATCTAAACACCTTAGAAGATTGCACTGTTCTTGTGATATTGCATTGTGGGTTAAGCAAGAAGTGGTTATTAGAGATTGGTCCATTCCAGATATCTGTCATTTACATTGCTCATTCTAGGAATAGTTTAGATCTTATTATATCCTTGCACCCTTATCTTTTGCTATTTCTTTATTATCTGGTTAGATTTAGTATTTGAGATCATCATATTGCAAGATCTAATAAGTGGAAAGATACAGTTTGCTTGTAGTAAGGTCCGATTGTGATTACCGGCATTTCACATTTTATCCGAAGTTATTGTCATGACTGACCTAACACCTGAGAGACCTTGGGGTGATTTTCAGTAATTCATTGTTGAAAATAACCTTTTCAAGAGAGAGTAGGAATACGTATTCTATCTCGAAAGTTGTTGTTGTGTAGAAAACACCATCAATAGATTGTGTGCAAGAGGGCTTTCCTTCAATCCACATCCTTCAAAAGCTATTAAGGGTCAAATTTGACTTCCTTGAAACATTCTAGAAATGTAGATGTAAAAATAGAACAAACTGCATTTGCTTTTGACTTGGTTAAAATATCAAACTTGATCCTAAGACTCTGAAACCAGACTAGGGAGCATATGAATATGAGGATAATGTAGAGCACCAATCCATTTTCCATAACGATCATCCATCTATGAAATATCAGTCTGAAGAGGAGGCTACTTCGTAGGCCTGAGAATTTGTAAACAGTAAAAAAGTCCCAGAACCCTCCAACTTTGCATTTCAAAACCCTATCAAAACTCATCACAAGAAGCTGAAATCTAACATACATGTTCACATATGACAAATGAATACACTTCCCAAGGGATTTGGCATGAAAGTAGATGGGCTTTGAATTATGACCCTCCAAAGTAGGACACTGAAGTATATTTTTCAGGGGCATTTCTGAGTGTGCAAATCAATTTTTTCACATCATGGGCCCTTCAAAAGTGCCACCAAAAGGTGGCCAAGTATGTCATATGGGAAGACACTTTATATAAAAGAGGACTAGATGGCGCATTCTTGAAATCTGTGGACAAAATTCAACAAGAGAAGTTGCTAGGAAATTTTCACAATGAGGCATGTGGAGGGCACTTTTCTTCAACCATGACTTCCTTCAAAATTATGAGGCATGGTTATTATTGGCTAGGTATGTTCAAAGATACTTATTACTAGGTAAAAATATGTGAAAAGTGCAAATTGTTCGCAAGAAGACCCCAATTGGTAGCACTTCCGCTTAGGCCTATTGTAATTGATGGACCCTTCCAACAATGGGGCCTTGATTTCGTAGGGCCTATTAGCCCTCAATCAAGTGGTCACACCCATATTCTCATAGCAACAAATTATTTTACTAAGTAGGTTGAGGAAATTCCTGTGAAGAGAACCACTTCGAAGGTAGTTTGTGATTTCATTAAAGAGAACATTCTAGTCAAGTTTGAGATACCCTATAAGCTAGTTAATGATAATGCAACAAGTTTCTTCTCTAGCAAGATGTCACTTTTCTACTATGACTATGGAATCCCCTTATCACACTCAGCTAATTACTATCCTCAAGGAAATGGTTAGACTGAATCCAACAATAAAAATTTGGTAAGTATCATTAAGAAATTGGTTAATGAGTTCCAAAAACATTGGCATAAGAAAATCTACGAGGCTCTATGGGTAGATAGAATGACTCCAAAGAAAGCCATTAGAATTACTCCTTTCGAGTTGGTATATGGAATAGGAAGTGTATTGCCCCTTCCAATGGAATTTTCACCTGTAAGCTATAGACTACAATTGAGGACTAGCAGTTTCGTGATGCTTTGGAAAAGAGAATCATGTACTTGGCTAAGATTGAAGAATAGCATGATGAAATGGTAGATAAGATAACTATGCATCAGGCCAAGGTCAATAAGATTTTTGATAAGGCCAGACCAAGAAAATTTATGATTGGAGAGTTAGTGTTACTATTGTGAATGGTGATCCTATACCTACACAAACACAAACAACAAACACATTATTAGTCCATTATGCAAGTTAAATCATCATTCCCCATAAGATTCATTTGAAATATCAAGAACAAGAAATAACATGAAGAACACAAATAAAAGCTATCTAATTTTGCCTAAAACAAACAAACTCTCAATCCCATGGGGGAATTGGTGCTATTTTGATATGGAAAATAGCCCTTTCCCAATTCCTTGCAATCTTGGTGATGATCACTGGTGAATATTTGATGATCCTTGATGAAATTTCTCTATAACCTAGCTATGAAATGATGAAAAACAATGAAAATGGATGACAATGGATGAACTTTGCTCAAAGTATGAAGATAATAATGTTGCATGAAGTTGTGGATCAAATGCCTAAGATTATGGATGCCAAATTAGTAAAAGAGCCTACTATTTATAGAAGAGAATGATGGAAGAATAAGTAAAAGGGATGAATGTGGGATCAAACACCAACCAATAGCATAATGCCACTTGTCAACTTGTGAGTGGACAAAGGTGGATCACATTTTGATGAATGTGCACATTAATGCTATTAGGTAGAAAATCAAAAATTGGAGAAGTGACATGTTGGAGTGAGATGAAAGATGAATTAAATGACACTCGGCTCAAGAAAAGGACATGTAAGAGGCCTTTAATGCCTTGTTGGATGGACAAGTCCTTTTGGGGGGAGATTTTCAAATTTGAGGAATATTCCATCTTTGATGCCTTTTTGAATGAAAATAGAGATTTATAAATTAA
Organism: Sequoia sempervirens; assembly: GCA_007258455.2. Taxonomy (NCBI): domain Eukaryota; kingdom Viridiplantae; phylum Streptophyta; class Pinopsida; order Cupressales; family Cupressaceae; genus Sequoia; species Sequoia sempervirens. The sequence goes on along the minus strand of VDFB02060260.1, from coordinate 11,050 downwards.
TTAAATTGATTTTCATGAGCAAGTTGCAAAAGCTAGAAGATTTGAGTGATTAGTGTTAGCATTAATCCTGATTTGATCAATTTAGATGATAATTAGTTGATTTGACATTTAGATTTAGATTTTAGGATTTAAATAAATCAAAATAAGAGGAATAATGATTTTAGACTTAATTAAATAAAGTTTGATTTATTTAATTAAAAGAGGATGGTGCTATATTTAAATCAACAAAAGATTACTATTTTTAATTTTAAAGGAGTTATTTTTAGAACTTAATTAAATAAAATGAATTATTTAATTTCAAGAGGTACTTCAAAGGATTAGTTAAAACAAAATGATTTATTTAATTAATAAAAGGAAATAATTTTAATCGATAAAAATTGATTTATTTAATTAAAAGACATATTATGATGAATTTAATCAAATAAAGATTATTCGACACGGTTAGAAAGGAGATGATTTAGGGATGAACCGTTAGTAAATCAAGATCGCATGAGATCAATTAGTGTATTTTACGGTCTACATTTTCGCTAATGTACCTAATCGTTGGTTCAAAGAATAACCTTCTAAGATCAAAATTCTTTTTTTTAAATTTTCAATGCCCCACTATCTAAATCTAAAATTATGCTTTATACTACCTCGAGATCGGACATTGCAAATTTGGATTTTGGGTGATCTCGAAAAGAGAGAGGACAAGTCGTCTAACAAGTCTAGAAGGTTCCAGATACCAAAAAACTACAAAACATGAAAAACAATGCAAAAACGAGCCTCGGTTGGTCAATTTCATGCTTAAATAGCCCGAGGTCACTTTCAATTCATTTGCATACTTAGCCTTTAGATATCCTTGTTTTTGAGCTCTGACCTTCGTGAGAGATGGTGCAATGAGTGCTTCCCCAACACATCTTCGAGCATGTGCGAGTCTTTCAGTGACTTCCAGGCACAAGACCATTAGTATGTGACCTGTTATGCCCTGCATAACCACCCCATTTTATTCTGGAACAAAATGGGTCCCCCTTTTTGTTTTCTTTTGTCTTCTTTAGTTATTTGCTTTGCTCTTGGGAGTTCTTCTATTTTCCTCCTGAGTTGTCTTCTTTATTTTGTCAAATTTTTGTTCTGTCTCAGCTTAAATTGGTTTTCTTCTTGCTGGCAATTGAATGAAATAATCACAAGCAATAGTGGATTTTATTATAGTATGTTTTATTTGCTTCTGAGGACTAATGGAGACCTTGTTTCGTAGGATCGGATCGTGCACATGATGATATTTCTCAAAGGGCTCAGTTAAGAAGCATTCCTCAATCCAGTTTGGCATAAAATTCCTCTAAAGAGAAAGTCGGCAAGACCTTGCAGTTGTCTCATCGACTGACAGTGCGTTCTATTCATATGAGGCTCACAGGTCGCCTGGACATCCCTGTCGCCATAGGTCTTTATGTGTCTCACCGACTGGAGGAGCCCTTGCCAAAAGATTATGCGTTCGACATAAGGTCTCGGTGAAGGAGGAAAGTCTCGCCAACATCAGGTAACATCGGCATAACCTCTTGCTGATCCATCGGAGTCCCAACGAAAGGGTTCAAGCTTGGGTAGAGTGGTTTACCGTAGTGTCCGTCGAATTAGTTTTCCGGTCTCAATTTGAAGTGAGGTCTCTAAGAGGGGATTGTGTTGATGAAGGCTCGGTGAAGGAGCTCTGGCCTCCCCAAAATGAAATAAGATTTCCAAAAGCTTGCGCTTTCGCTTTACGAACGGGCCATCGGTAAAGCGGTCTCGCCTCCTCGCTCGCGATGTCCGGGTCAAGAGGCGTGGTCTTGGCTTAATAAAAGCAGGGATTCGCGGTGAAGTCTCCCCGACAAGGCTAACTCTTACTTTGTTGATGGTGGTATCGGCAAGAGGTCTCACCGGTGGTGGAGTCTTGCCTAAATAGAAAGGCATCGCTTTGTGAGTGGGATGATTTCGGCCATAACATCCTGAACACTCAAATAAAGTCTCGTCTTAAAGAAAGAGTTTGGGCTCGAGTGGATTATTTTTCCATAGCCCTAGTGATTTCAAATAAAGTCTCACCAAAAGAAAGAGTTTTACCGCAAGAGTGGGATGATTTCGCCATAGCGTCCCAGCAACCAAATAAAGTCTTACCGAAATGAAAGAGGCCCAAGCCTAGCTCGGGATGACCGACATGAACTCATTGAGATGTCTCCCCGACCGATGTTGGTCTTGCCGACTAGCGGTAGCCTTGCCAACGTGTTTTCTCCCTTTGGTGTAGTGGATGTGCTCGATGAAAGGTCATGCCGATATAGTGAGGTCTTGACGAAAGGGGCGTGAGTTCAGGGTAAGGTCTCCCCGAGATGGAATGTGCTCGCCGAGAGAAGAGGGGTTCGATATAAGGTCTTCCCGACCGCTTTATCTCTTGCCGACAGCAATGGATTTTCCAATGAAAGGGATATCGGTATAATCGAGGGGAACTCGCCATGACCTTTTGCCGATTGAGAGGTCTTGCCGAAAGGAAAAGGAGCTCGAGCCCAAAGAATAAGAATGAGCTTGGAGAAGCTCCGAGCGGATGATTAGGGCTCAGGGAGATGTCTTCCCGAGTGCGATGGTCTTGCCGAATGTGGGTGTGCTCGCCAAAGAAAGAAAGGGCTCGTTGAGAGGTCTTGCCGAGGGAATGTTGTCTTGCCGCTAGTCTTTGTGGTATCGATATGACTTCTGCAGCTCCCTAAAAGGTCTCACTGACTGTCACATGCTACACCGATAGCTGCTAGAAGAGACATAATCGCATCGAGGAGACACGATTAGTGTCTCACCGACATGCGACGGGTGTGTGGACCACTTTTGACTACCCGAGAATCATGGCATTTTTGCCCAATCAAAGGAGAGCTAAAAGTGAGCCATTGACTAATTGACTACCCCTCGAAGGAGGATCGCATTACGTAATGAACAACATGAACTTACTCTATGAATGACATGGATCGAATTCGGAATGATGGTGTTTGAATCTAAAAGGGAAGGCCTGATGTTCTATTTCCAGAGGTGGTCAACATGAAGGAAGGCCGAGAGAAAGGAAGAACCATGAAGTCTTAGGGACAGTTAGAGTCTATTGGCAGAAAAGGGGTGGATTGGTATTAATGGAAAAATGCTTTAGAGCATTCAAGGTAGCCCTTCAAAGGAGTTGAAAGATAGACACAGATACTAGAAGTAAATGTTGTAGCTACAAAAGATCTGAAGGCTTACTATGAGGTCAAGCCATCACTGACATGGACAGCGGGGCTTCACATTGAATGCATCATTGACTCTCTTCAAAAAGATCTGAGAGCTGACCCTCCTGAAAGTAGTTATTTTGTAAACCCTAAAACAGAGGACAACACATTCCTTTTGGTACATTTTCTATATATATGGCATGTTTCCCTCTTTGTAAAGGGTTGGAAGTAAAGAGTTAGAAGTTAGAAAGACAATTCAGTTAGAGGAGATAGAGCTGCATCCTGATTCTTTTTAATGGGAGTTTCTTGTGTCTTCTTAGAGTAGGAGTTAATTCAACATAGACAATAATGTATCTTTCCAGTTTTCTTAGCGTAGATGGAAACAATTTGGAGTCTTAGATTCTCTGTACACTGGTGATTGTGCCAACTTTGTAAATATTGCTTATCTGTTTCACTAACAGTAGAAGCAATCAGATTTTAATCTACTTCACATTGTGTTCCTGAATGGTATTTGTCTTAAGTTAATCATTTGATTTGAGAATCTTTCAAGGATTAAAGTCTTATTCTATGTTTTTTTTAAATGGTAACTTGCAATCTATTATTTGAATTAGCACTGTGAATGAAGGAGGTTGTGTGTTAATCACAAGTCAATTTTGTTCTACAGTTTTAGTTAGGAATTCCTTGAAAGGTAACAAGTCTGGTTAAGTTAGATAAATTAACATTTTTTTTGTTCAAAAGCCCTGATCCATCTTTTTATGTTTCTTTAAAAACCCCAGTTAGAGTAGGTTTAAGTTCATGCTTGGCCTTAGAATGATCCAGAAGCTCAACACCAGAAGGCCCCTTGAACATTACTATTTCATTGACCATTGAGCAACATTAGCATAGTTGAGAACCAACTATAAAGACCTTGGGAGCTAAGATATCCATGTGATTATCTTTCTCTTTTAGGAGAAATAGAGTAGCAATATTCTTTTTAACTGTTGTTGTGCCATTTGGAGCCTCAACATGACCCTAACCCGACTTGTCCTTTCAATTTTTGTGCATATTTAATAGGCTTTAAAAATAAAACTAGTCAAGTAGCACAATTAAGTGTCGTTGAAAGCTTAGAATCAGTGTCACGTGGCCTTAAACAACACCGCTATTGAGTCCTGTGACATTGCGTTGCAGTTTAGAACTTAGGGATCAACTCCAAAGTGCACCACAAATGCAAATGGTGTTGCCACAAGCTAGTTCAGAGATTAGGGTTTTGAGTCAAAAGGGTCCGTGGTCAAACTGTGATACCGTGGCAGAGTTTAGAGTTTAGAGGGTTCCAACAGTGCAGTTTGGAGCTTCCAAACAGCGATGCATTTGCAAACAACGACACATTTTCTATTTTGGTCACAAAAACTTCAAACAGGATCTTGTTTTTTTATGAAACTTAACATTGTGTCTTTACTGGTGTAGGAGGACACAGAGCCCATACATTCACATGAGCATCAGTCCTTGATTCTTAGTAGACTGTTTGGATTACACGATTTGCTTTAGAAGCACCTTGGAGCAATAGGGCTATGGTACGTTGCGTATGCACCTTCCATCAGGACACACTTGGGCATGATGATCGTGTTGGCCAAGAGATAGCACAACGAGACATCATTGTTTCACTTCCCCATAGGTGAGGCAACTGTTACGCTAGAGGATGTTTGGTAGATTCTTCGATTGCTCATTCATGGTGAGAGGGTGATATATGATATGGATGCCAGGACTGATGCTTGCTATGAGATTATGGGGCTAGACGAGATTATCTTTGTCGAGGGTCAAATCGAGCTTGAGTGTTATAGAGGCTAGGTGTCCACCTTCCAATTGATTGTGGCTACCATTATTTCGGGGCTTGTAGGACCAGATCGACGAGGCTGATATTTCAGTCTGGGATGGGGTCTTTCCTAGGAGCGGATGCTCTTCTAGAGAGAGTGCTTTATGTGGGGACTAGTGATGCTAGCCTCACTCTATCATGATTTTCATGAGTTCTCCTACTACAACAATAGGGCCATCAGTGCTGGAGTTACACTTCTTCACATCTGGGCCTGGGAGCACATTGTCATGCTTCACCCACAAGTTATAGTAGTTGATGTGGAGCTGGACAATCTAACATTCTAGAGATATAGGGGTGATTTGACTTTCACACATATAGGACAGGTTGGCTTCCCTCACTGTAGGAGGGTGATTGATGAGGTGACCATATTCAGATGGAGGCCTTGGCTCGAGATACCTGCATGGTATGATGATGTACAACAACTCTTCTTTGTGTGGTAGGACAAGTTGATGCATGTCATGGAGGATATGGTGATTGAGCACTACCTACCAGATTGGGTAGCCAGGTAGTTTGATGATGTATAGGACCGGCTAGATGATGGGTATGTAGCCATTTTTGCTTGAACTATTAGGGAGACCACATGGGGTCAACCAATCCCAGCAGAGGATGTAGTGGATTCCTTTAGATAGCTGGTTACTAGGGCATGGCCATATGATCAGGGGCAGGCAGACCCCGAGACTACACATGCATACATTGATTGGTTTCAACCACCCATTAGATTGACAATTCTAGGGGTAGCTTTATCGTGGCAGCGACCCCGAGGTTGGACAACAGGGTGAGGGAAGGGGCGAGGAGGATGAGGAGACAAATATGGAGATGGAGATAAAGGTAGAGGAGGAGGCAGGCTGACCAGTGAGGCCAGAGAGATGGGGGCACAAGCATTACTAGAGAGATGCCCCTAGGGACCAACAACAAAGAGATGGCCCTAGGGACCAGCAATAGCCACCCCAAAGGGATTAGGTACCACCACCACCACCGCCACCACCTCTGCTAGATTAGAGGGATGCATTGATTTAGCAACTCCAGACACAGGTTGCTACATTGACGACTAAGAGAGATCAGGCCCAAGCAGAGTGAGATTAGGCTATGTAGCAGAGACAGGTCACCAAACTACAGTTAGCACAAGAGGTGGGCCAACGCTAGTAGCTAATGAACATGGTGGCCACAACACAGGGCAGGACAGTCCTGGCACACATGTACCAGGATGCAGTGAGAGAGGCCGAGTACTATAGAGTACATTATCATTAGGAAGTGCCTCGAGTGGCTCAGGTGCCAGATTTCTCACAGCAGACAAGGTAGAGGTTGGACTAGTTTGAGAGACAGTCAGGCGAGGGGAGCAGCCATCAGGGCTAGCTCACATTTTTGATCAGTGACACCATTCTTTTTGAGATCCACGGGCTCCATTTTTTATAGCCTCGTGGGTAGTTGTACTCATTGATTGATACACATACATTTGATCCTAATTCTTTGTACCATAACAGTTACATTATTGATGATATTTATAATATGATTTGATTAGATATATGATGATGTGTCCTATTTTATTTTTGCATGATGAATGGGTGTATTTACTTTTTTATATGCTATGTGATGACATGATGTGACTCTATATTATGTGATACGATGCATGTATGATTTTTATTATGTGATGCAATGATTATGCAAATGTTTATGGATGGATGCATTTCTCTTTCAATATATTTTCTATGCACTTTTTTATGATGATGGTGTATGGATGATATGGATACAAATGTTAGACTAATAGATCTATATTATGCACCTAATGGATGATGATCATGAGATGTATGAGTTGCTATGACATATTCTCTTTCTTTTTTAGTATCTTTTCCATGTATGATTTGATGATGTGTATATGGATGATATGTTGATGCTTATGATTATGACATGATGATGCCTATGTGATTATGCAAATGGATGATATGAGATGCTTAGAATAACCAATCTATATTATGCAATAATGAAATGCAATGTATGTGAGATGATCAATATTTCCTATATGATATGATATGATATACAATATGCTGATGGTTTGTAGATGTAGGATGGATGCATTAGTGATGTTTTTGATTAACTACCATGGTACCATGTTAGCACGGAAAGTAGACAGAAGAAATGAGATTCAACAATCCTACATTATTAGAGACGATAATGATGATGATTATGATGATTTGCTTATCAGGAATTGGGATTTTAAAAGGGCTACTTACCTTATGTTTGATAACACACATAGGCATGATGCATCAAGGTATAAAGAACTAGGATGGAGTTGCACCTAGTGTGATGAACTTTGACTTGAAAATTAGATAGGAGTAGTCCTATTCATACCTGACATACGTAACCTTATTCAAAATGCAGTTCAGATATTTCAAACATCTCAAACCAAAACATAGAAATGCAAGCCTTCCTATGTGGTCAACAAGACACCTAAAACACCCTCGCTACAAACCAAACAAAGCACACATGACCAAGGTTATATTACAAGAACATCCAACAAGCACAATAGATAAAAGAGATAATGATCATTTCCCCATTACTTTCTCTCTAAATCCCTTTGTTTGGACATCATTGAGAGGTCATCAGAATGAGAGCAATAAGATAAGTCAAAAGACAAAGATCAAGTAAACAAACAAGCTAATGTTCTTCATACCGCTAGCCAAGAGTAAACTACGGTGATGCCTGATGTTGATTTCCATTGTAGGAAGGATGCATCGTAGGACATGATGTTATCAAATGATTTTGAGACTGATTGGATGATATGCTATTAATATCAAGAGTTGACCAACTTGTTTACTTACTGACCTAGACTTGAGACTTTGATGTTTTGAGTTTTCACTTTTAAACTGCTAGACTTGTTTCTGACTGTTTTACTAAAGGTTGGGGCTGATGATGATTTATTATGAGCGAATGCTTATTTCGGGTGAAAGTGAGATGGGACAATGATTTTTTTGGGTTTGTTGAATGTTTTTGGTGTTTTTACAATGTTTTGAGGCTGTTTTGGGTTTTTTGAATATTTTGCAAATGTTTTGGGTGTTTTCTGAGATTTTGACCAAGAATCTAACCTAAAGACTTATCCTAGGGGCCTCGGGGGCTGATCAAAGATTAGCCTTGTCTACGTTATATATGTAGATACCACATAGTTTGACTGACACAGACTCGATTATTGATGAGATATGAACAAATGGATTGCTAGTTTATTATGATAGACTCCTAAAGGGTTGACCTAAGTGTCTTGAGGGATGATCAAAGATCAACCTTGCCTATGTTTAGAGCTTAGAGACAATGTAGTTTGACAAGACGACTCTGTTTTTGACTTTTTCAACTAAATTTTTGACCTATTTTGGGATTTTGATGTGTTTTGAATGTTTTTGGATTTTCTAATTTTATGAATGTTTTTGGATTTTTTTATTTTCTGATATTTTTTGGATTTTTTCTGATATACACGAATTTGATCCAATGAGAACATGCCCCCAACGTGATACAATAGACTACTCTGATATAGGTAGGACAAACTATTCTTAGAAATGGGCTAAGTAGTACTAGGAGGGATCATGATGCCAACACAAGATCAAGCTATGATGTAGATGTGGATGGGTGATGAAAGAAGATATGGAATGCGATGGATGATGGAAGTGTGATGGATGGATGATGTAGAACAAGCCGTGGAGATCTCGATGGATGGAACGTGCTTATTTACACAAGGTACATGTTTGCTAGGTTTTCACCAAGGTACTTTCCCAAAGCGCCACTGAAGTGGTTTTCACTAGAGGAAGATTTTTCTCTTTATTGTTTTTAATCCTTTTTCTAATTTTTTTGTATTTTTTGATTTTTTTTGTATTTTTGGTTTTATACCTTAAAAGGTTAGGCATATTTTTTTTTGAGATGGGAGCTATTCATGGGCTCCTACAGAGGTTCCCCTTCTGGTGTTAATAACTAATATTCCCTTGACTTGTAACTTGGTCAGGATGATGAAGGGTACCACCCAATTGGGCTCGGTTATTCAGATTCGCAACATTCTTTGATTCTCCTTCGACAAACTCCTACTCTGGAGCGTATGGCTCCCCGATCTTCTTGTTGTAACTTCTGAGATGGTTCTCAAGTAGGACTTGTCGGTTTACGCATCCGCATAGTTGATCATCCAAAGAGTTCCAACTTTGCTTAACCATGACACTCCAATATCTTCAACTGCGATATTCTACAATGATATTATCAGGGATGGGAGCTCAATCTCAATAGGGAGAATGAATTTTGATCTGTAGACTAGGGAGAAATGGGTGGCACCTGTTGGTGTACGGATACTTGTTATGTAGGCCCATAAGGCAGGATTTAGCTGCAGGTGCCAGTCATGACCAACATCATTGACTATTTTCTTGAGGATTTTCAAGATGGTTTTATTGGTAGCTTCTACTTGGTCGTTTCCTTGGGGGTTGTATGAAGTGGAAACACGATGTTAGATTTTGAACTTTTGGCATAGGTCTCGAATATCCTGGTTTTTGAAAGGTGTCTCGTTATCTGAGATAATGGCTTGAGGGACACCATAGTGAAAAATTAGGTAGTTCAGGATGAACTTGGATATCTGCTTTCCGGTGATATAGGTCATGGGGATGGCTTCCACCCACTTTGTAAAGTACTTCGTGGTAGTTGTTGGCCTCCTACAATGATTTAATAACTAAGCCCTTACAACCATGATTCAAAGATTGGACATCTAACCTAAATATCTATTTCAATCATCATGAAGGTGCATTTAACTTGTCAACCCAGGGACGTGAACTTGAAATGGGTTAGCACAGTATGTGCACTAGGAACTCAAAGTAGCCATTTCATTCTACAACTAAGGAACACACAATGCTAAAAGTAAATTGCTTAGAAGGGAATACCATAAATTCCAATCATCAATCAACAACTACATCAAACTAAAATGCATAACAGTAATGAAAATATGAGCAACAAACAAGGCACTACTCTATCTGCTTTGGCTGTAGGAACAGTTGATGCCAAATTTCTAACTAGTTACTAAACAAGAAGTAATACTAAACTAGTACTAAACTAAAAGGAAAAATTACTCACCAAGTGGAACCCCTTGGATAAGTATCCTCTGAAAATAATGAGAACTCAAATGCTTGAACTCATAACTCTATTTTATTCATTGTAAATCATGAGTACAAAAGAGTAATGTATTTGTAAAACTTGAGAGTGCTAGTACAATATCAAGTCATGCAACCACTAAGAAGGAGAATCAAATATTTATTTATACTATCAACTAAATAGGGTAGTCAACTCCATGATTGGGAGGACACCATTTAGGGAAAACAAAGAAAATGGAGTGGTGGTGGTTACGCGTGCATGGAATTTGGTCAGACATGTAAGTCCAAACACAGATTTAGCACAATAGTAACACCCGCATCTACTCAATCATTAAAGTCCACTACAAGGTGGTTACATCTAGTTTGCATGAGGAATCTTTTATTGTCGACCTCCTTTGACCTTTGAGCTATTTCTTTGTTGGGCGTTACGGTGTATGCCTAGCTGGTGATGTCTTCCTCAACTTAGCATCTTTAAATTAAATCTGCATGGAAATTTTAGTATGCATAATAACTGCATATCTATAACCACCTTAAGGAACATTCATTAACCACATGCAAAAAACAATATAGATAATCCACATAATATGCCAATGTCATTAAAACTTGCAGAAATAGGATTAAGCCTAATGTCAATGGTTTGAGGGAAACATTATGAAAGTATCAACATTTAACATCAAATTCCATGACATCTGCCAGCAAATAAACTATATATTCTACCCAAAGTTGGACCAAAAACTAGGCTCATCACTCCCCCCAACCTAACATTTTACTGGTCCTCCAGTAGGGGAAGGGTTGTCCTTCTGCTTGGTCAAAGCTCTGAAATTTGTAACTGATAGCTGTCCAACATCAATGGTTGCGTTGCGTGAATCAGGATCCCAATAGAATCCTCCTAACCTTTCAAATCTGTTCCATCTCTATTT